>JAADXX010000541.1:0-20109 GCA_023338025.1 Phytopythium oedochilum | reverse complement strand
CCGTTGTTTCCCCCCCCCCCAAAAAAAATAACAATAACGGCCAAAGTTGAAGTCGAATCGGACCAGTTGAGTGCCAATATGTGCGGCGGCGGCTCGTGCTTCCACGGGGTCTGCGGCGTCCTGGACGCGGCCGAGCGGTGCGTGTGCGCCGCCGACTACTCGGGCTCGCAGTGTCTCTACCGCGGCCGGCTGCTGTCCTTGGAGCTGCCGCTCGCGGCGGCCGCCGTCGCGCTCGCGCTCGTCCTCGGGCTCGTCCTCACGCGGTCGGTCCGCGCGTCGCTCTCATTCGCAGACTCGCGGACGGACGCGTTCGCGTTCCCGAGGGAGTGGAAGCGCGGTGTTGGCGTCCCTAGCGACTCGGACGGGCTGCTAGAAGAGGACGAGGGCCCCTACAGGAGGATCAGGTGTTCGTTCGAGTGGCTGTGGCGCGTCGTCGGCGTCTGGGAAGGACGAGCGAGCACGGGCGTCCCATGGAAGCCCCTTGGACGCACGGGCGAGAATTTGCTGGCTGTAGTCGCGGTCATACTCGAGCTGCTGCCGTGGGTCCAGGCGACGGCTGTAGCGTTCCTTCCGGCCGTCCCGTGGCCCGCTACGGCCGGAGACAGCGCCTCGGTGCTGCGCAAGAGCCTCCTGCACCCGCTCTGGACGCACTTGGGGCCGGCCGAGTACCCAAAGCGCGCGTTCTACGCGGCGCTCGCGTTCGTCCCCGGCGGGTTACTGGTCTCCTGCGTCGTCGGCGCTAAGCGCTTCCCGCTGTTCAAGCCACAGCCGAAGGACGCGCCAGCGGAGGACCTGTGCACGCTGCTGCTGCGGGTCTACAGCCACTGGCTGGCGCTCCCGGCCATGATCGCGCTGCTGCTGCCGCTCGAGTGCTTCTTCATCGGCTACTCGTCCGAGGGGGACGGCGCCGCCCCGTCAGTGCCCAAGATCAGCGCCGAGTGCGTCGCGGTGGCCCCGATCGCCCACGCGGTCGCGTCCGTCGCGGCGCTGCTGGTCTTCTGGACGGCGAACTGCGCCGTCGCGTTCCAGCTCAACTGCGAGTCCTCGTGGCCGACACCGACGCTCTGGACGGACGTTCGGTACCTCCGGATCGACGCCGTGCTGCGTGCGCCGCTCGCTGTGGTACGACAGGACCGGATCAGCCTTGCGATCCAGACTTCGACTCTCTCTCTCTCTCTCTCTCTCGCTCCGGCTGCTAGTAGCACTAACACTAACGCTGGTGGCGTGAAGGCTGTGGTCGCCTTCATGAACGCGAACGGCGTCGCGCTGTGCGCGTGCTGCGTCGCCTACGGGTGCGCGTTGGGCTATCTCAACGTCGGAGTGTCCGTGTCAAAGAACTCACGCGTGGCTGGCTCTCGACTGTCGGACGATACTGCAGAGCGATCCTCGGCCTGGCCAACGCGTGGATGAAGCCGTGCGCGCACTCGCTGGTACTTTGGTGCTTGCTCTTGTGGGTTCCATCCATCATCCTCTCTCTTCATCGCTGATGCCCACCGATTGCATGGGCTTAGATCACCGGCATCCGGACGTACGGAGCTGTCATGACAACGTGGAGCGGCGCCGTGGGCCTCGCCGCCTCGCTGCTGGACGATCCGTCCGTCAAGCTCACGTTCGAGGTGCGCGAGCGTCTGATCCGTAGCCGCAGCCGTCCGAACTCGAGCCTAACTGTCGCCATCCCTTCCCCCACAGACTTGGTCCCTGGGAGCGATCGCGGTCACCGCACTGGCGTCGTCGACGCTGCTCTTGATCCACTCGGTCGGATGCTGCTGGCCGCGCCGACTCGGAGCGACGGAGCGCGCCTCGACTCACGCCAAAGCGTCTTCCCAGCCGACCGCAAGCGCCGAACTGACAATGAGCGGCGCGTCATCGCCGATGAGGCTCAGGCCGCGACGTGACCTCGCACGGTCACGACGACGCACCCGGCCGTCACCGTCACTGGCACCGGCGGCGGTGGCGGTGGTGGTGGCTCCGTCCGCCCAAGGCAGTCCATGACCGAGTCTCTATTGTGCTGTTCTGTTCGAGTGCAACGCCCAAGTCGGACGCGATCACCGATTGTTGATGCCCAAGCGTCAAGGACGTTCCAGAAGGCACTTGCGTGGCGGTTGGTTGAGTGTGCAAACCAACTCGTCGAGGTTGATGACGGCCGACCCCTTGCGTCGACAGACCGACCAGCTCAGCTCCTGCTCCTCCTCCTCCTCCACCAGCCACCGACTGACTCGGTCACCGAAGCTGATTATGTCGCGATCCATTCACCCCTCCCTCCATGTCGCAAAGCTCTCCGTCAGCTCGATTACGCCTCCCCGAGAAAAAGTATACACTGCGGTGTATGCACAGGGTAATCTCCACCCACCAAAGCACTGCACAGCACTAAACCTACTGCGTTGGCGTCGCGACGCTGGCATACGATCGTATCGGCGTCCGTCCGGAGAGCATTCGCTAGGACGCCCAGTGTGTCTGTCTGTCTGTGGCGGGTGACATGTTCTTGCCAATGGAAGCCGTCCACCGCATGCGTGCCATTTCTCGTCCTCTGTCCAAACGAATAGTCATTTCTCTTGTCATTTGTATACACCATCAGCGTAAGCCCCAAAATAAAAAGAAGCCAACTGTGATGCTGATAATCTGCGACGCTTATTTTCAGTCGGGTCCGCCCCATCCACCTCTTCCCATACTGAATTCAAGATGTTGGCCGCCCTCGAGCGTCAGTCTCCCAAGTCTCACTCACTCACTCCGTCTCCCCTCACACCCGTGGACCGCACACTTCCCGATCGGCCGTCGCCCAGCCTTCCGCGGCCCCACCTGCTCGACGGCTCGTCCATGGCGCTGCTCTCTGCGGGTCCTCGCAGTGCGGCCGACTCGCCGCTGTCCACCGCCTCGTCCGGCGCGGCCGACCAGCCCGGGAAACGCTACGGCGCGACGCCCGCGCTCGGCATGCAGCGCGCCGCCGTGACCCACCGCGCGTCGACGGCGCGCGCGGCGGCTCCGCACGTGGCCGTCGACGCGGCCGTGCTGCTGGCGTCGGCGGCGGTCGACAAGGACGAGGACGACAAGGCGCGCGGGTTGCCGTCGGCCTGGCCGACGTCTCCGCGCCACGCGCTCGGGTCGATCCTCGAGCGCTACCACCTGGCGACGAGCACCAAGATGTACGACGTGGAGGAGCTGATCGACTACTTCTTCCACCGGCGGCTCGCGGCCGTGCCCGCCGTCGTGGTCAGCTACCTGCCGTTCGTGGTGACGCCCAACCAGATCACGCTCTTCGGGCTCGCGCTCGGCTGGGCCGCCGCGCTGTGCCTGTACGACTCGGAGTTCCACGCGCCGCTCGCGTGGGACCCGAGCCGGTCGCTGCTCGCCGCGGCCGCGCTCATGTTCGTCTGGATCGTGTCCGACTGCACTGATGGACAGGTCGCGCGCCTGTGCAAGCGCGGCACGCGCACGGGCCGCATCCTGGACGGCGTCGTCGACGGCCTCGTCATCGCGCCCAACTGCGTCGTGGTCGCCATGCTGCTGCTAAACCGCTACGGCCTCGCCTACATGTGGTTCGGCGTCTTCGGCGGCCTCTCGCTCTGGATCCACGCGCTCACATACGACAAGATCAAGAACGTGTACATGGAGAACGCGCTGCCGCAGTCCGAGTGCGACGGCGAGACGGTCGAGACCGTGACGGCCGAGCTCGAGGCCGCGCGCGCCAAGGACCCGTGGTCGCTCGACACGACGCTGCTGGCCATCTACCGGGTCTACCTGCTCGCGCAGCGCACCTTCACGTCGTCGGCGGCGACCAAGGCCGAGGCCGCGCGCCTCGCGCTGCTCGCCAAGTGCGACGACGACTACCACGAGCAGTACCGCGCCGAGTTCGGCTGGGTCGTGCGCCTCGCGTCCTTCATGGGCATCAGCGCGCACGTCTCCGGGTTCTACGTGGCCTACTTCGTCGCCATCTTCTACTGGGACGCGCTCTTCTACGTCGAGGTCTACTTCGCCGTCGTGCTCAACCTGCTCTTTGCGTCGGTCGTCATCGTGTATTCCAACTCGGGGATGGCCGCGCACGCGCCGTGAGCAGGATGCCTAGAGCACTGGCGGCGACGGCGCTTGGGACTGGAGCGAGCGCGTATAATAATCAGCGGCGGCCTGGACGCCAAGCAGGAGAACTCGCGACTCTTTCTTCGCTTCCGTGGCGCTCGGCATGGCAGCGAAGGCTGGGGGGCGCCACGGTGTGAGTGCGTGAGATGTGAAAGTACAGCAACCCCTCAAAAGACAGCGAGATACACACATGACGAGCGTTGTTCCTTATTGAGACCGTCGCTTGATCAGCTTGCAGGTCCCAGGTATCATCGCCCTTCGTCCTCACTCGGCAAAGCTTCCGTCGGCGTTTGTCTCCCTCTCCCAATACATAACTTCAGCCAAAGACGCTCGTTCGCATCTTGCGATTCCTGTCGCGCCGCTATTGCTTGCACGTCATCCGCTGACAACCAGGCAGCCTCTAGATGGTCATTCACGCATCACCGCTTCCCCATTACGAAGAGCTGGGGGAAGTTGAGGCGGCTGGGGATCAGCAGCGAGAAGAGCAGCAAAAAGATGAGCCCGAGCGTCTCCACGAAGTAGAGCAGGCTCTGGTCGAACGGGAAGCCCTTCTCGAAGTAGCCCATCAGCGCGAACAGCGCCGGCGCGATAGCGCTCGCGAGGAACAGCGAGCCATACGACACA
This sequence comes from Phytopythium oedochilum, assembly GCA_023338025.1. Lineage (NCBI taxonomy): Eukaryota > Oomycota > Peronosporomycetes > Pythiales > Pythiaceae > Phytopythium > Phytopythium oedochilum. Next base: position 15,414 of record JAADXX010000541.1, on the reverse strand, counting down.
AGCTGTGCGGCGCGGTGGACTGCTAGTCGCCGGTCGATGGCGATCGAGTTGTCCAACAGCATCACAACGCCATGCAGCGCTACACCGCTTGACAGGTGCTTGACTACGATGATGCCGATGACGATGACCCACGCAAACGGCAGCTCGTCCACCTTGAACAGATCGATCAGCGGGAAGCATCCGAGCAGCGGGATCTGCAGCAACAGACCCACACGCAGTGTCGCCAGCGGCGTCATAGCGGTCGCGGACGAGAAGCTGCAGCAGAAGAACTGGAACACGAGCACCGCGAGCGCCGAGATTGCGAGGGTTCCCGCGACGGTGACCGTCATCGACGACACTGTCGATTGAATCGGCGCAGAGTGGACCTTTCCGATCGCCATGGGGTTCTGCTCGAAGAACCACAACGGCAGCATCTCATCAAAGCTGATCTGGATGGTCTGCCAGAAGAAATACACCAACAGGACCATGCATGCCAGCGGTTCGCGCGAGATCGTCAGGTCAGGGATGTGTTCCGGCTCGGGCGCCTTCGCCGACGCCTTCACGCGATTGGAAACGTGCGGCTCCTCTATCTGGATGGATGCAGGCTTTTCGGGAGACTTGTGCGCCGACACACTATTCCGTGCGACTGCCTCCGTAGAGGTCGTAGTCGACTGAGAGTGAACCACGATCGAGATCGCATCGTCCGAGTCGACATCGTCCTGCAAGCCGTACTCCATAGAGTCGAAGAAAGCCTCTTCGTCGCTCCCGCCGTCATCGCTGCGGATGCTACTCGCGCGCGACCGACTCCGAGCCTTCCGACCGCCAATAATCTCGATCGTCTGCTCCAACGAGCCAGTTGTCCGGCGTAACAACTCGTCGAGCGAGCGCTCTTGGCTGCTCTTGCCGATCTCGACGCCGTTGCGACCTCCGTACCGACGCGGCAGACTATCGACGCCCATGAGGCCGATCAGGTCCGACGTCATTGTCTCGGCGCGGTAAAACACGACCTTCTCCATTGTTTTCTTGGGAAGCTTCTTCCGGATAGCCGCCATAACTTGCGAGAACCAAACGGGCGCATTCAACACTGCGACAGTCTGCACCTTGTCAGGGAACTCTTGCTGCAGCGCTGTGATGACCGCTTTCGCGCTCTCCACGACGCGGTCGTCGGTATCCGTCAGCGTCAGACCTTCGAGGTCAACCACGTACACGATTCGCTGCGTCGGCGCCTTGAGCAGCTTGTGCACAGCGAACTGAACGAAGAAACGGTAGTGCTCGCGGATGTCCGTCGTCGTGAAGCCTAATGAGTGCAAGCGATCCATCTTGACTTGGCCGAGGAAGTCCCACACGATGACGTGACCGTCTGCAGTGTACCCGTGAAAGTAATGAGGCAGCACGGAGCGGATCATTCGGAAGTGCGGCCGCGGAGTCGTCAAGAGCAACGGGAACTTCTTGGAGCTCGAAGCACCGCCAGGGCGAGAGATGCTGACACCAAACGTCTCCTCAAACGCCGACTTGACCTTGTCGACCGTCGAGGCCCCCGACCCGGTCGTAGCGCTAACAGAAGGCGTGTCCGGTCGAAGCTCGTTGTCACTGCTACTGGAGCTCGAGGGCGTCGAAAGCGTCTCGTCCACTCCATTGCGACTGATCTGCGGCATGAAGTTGAGAAAGTCGTCGTCACCTGCCGCGAGCTGCATGTACGACGTCCGGCTGCGCATTCGCAGACCGATGAGCATGACAATGGCCGCGACCCACGCGATGATCGAGACGAAGCACAGGGGGTAGAAGTAGAGCGAGGCCTCGGGCAGCGGCGGGTCGTCCTGCGGCAGCGTGCGGCCCACGTGGATGAAGATGATCGTCGCCAGCGCTCCGATACCCACGCCGAGGTACTTGGCGACGAATGCCAGGCGCGTTTGCCGGTTGCTGCGAATATCCCACGCCAATCAACCGGGTCAGACACCGATACATCTAATAGCATACACGCAATGCTCTGGACGTACCCGCAGATGTTGTCGATCTCGATGAGCGCGACGGGGACGACGCCGCTGAACAAGCCAGTGGCGAAGCGCACGATCGTCATGGCGAGCAGGCTCTGGCACAGCAGCAGGCTGAAGTAGCCGGCGCCGAGCACGGCGAGTCCCCAGAGCAGCACGCCCTTGCTGCTCTTGAGCGTGCGCGCGAGGTTGATCCACAGACGGCAGCTGAGCGCGTGGCCCAGGTACCCGGCGCCGGCCAGCAGCGCCGTGTAGAAGCCCAGCACGTGGTAGGACGTGCTCGGGTAGAAGTGCAGCGCGATCATGGGCCCGAGCACGAGCACGACCGTGTGCGACACGTACTCGATGACCGCGCACATCATGAGGAACAGCATGCGCGCGTTCACGCCGCCACCACCGCCGCCGCTGCGGCAGCCGCAGCACACCATTCCTCGCGGGACAGCGGGGCTTCCAGGGCAAGGCCGCGGGCTGTCGAGTTCTCGGGTTCTCGAGCGGGCGCTGGGGTCGCAGGCACGGGGAGACGTCGCGCGCGAGGCCGAGGCGGGGAGCGGCGGCGGCGGTCGTACGCCCGGGGAAATGCGCGAATGCCTGCCTTTCTCGCGAAGGTAAGCGCGTGAGTGCGCGGTAAAGTACGACACGCGGTCTGGTCTGTCTCCCCGTCTTTTTCCTTCAGTCACGGGTGCGCGGGACGTGCTGCGCCGTAAATAGCTAAAAGTGGACATATCAGCTGGAAGGTCCAGTGCAACGTGTTCCAGAGTCTCTGGCATACAAGTTGCCGTCGCCGAGTTGTTGCCAAAGCACTTGATTAAAATATAAGGCCGCGACGAGGACGCCGCCGCCGACAAGCAGGGGGAACGAGCCGAGCCGCCGTAGTAGCCGACGCGCTAGAGGTCGGGCAGGTCGTCGTCCAGATGCGCCTGGCTGGCCGTGACCGTCATGGTCGTGAAGTAGACGAAGCCCTGCAGCAGCGCGACCAGCGCGTTGTAGAGCACGATCAGCTTGGTCCAGCCGACGTACTCGTACGTCTGCGCGCAGAGCACCGCGAAGAACAGGATCGTGACCGCGCGGCCGATGTAGTTGCCCAGGAACGGCAGGTACATCTCCACGCTCACGCCGTTCACGACCGACTTGAGGTCGTACATGATGACGGCCGCGCCTGCCATCCAGACAATTCACTCAACATCAGCACTCGCGCGTGACGCGCGGGGAACACGCGAGATGCTCCTTACCGAACGCCATGGTGTAGAGCCCAAGCGTGACTGCAGTAGACACCGAGAGAGACACAGCCACCGACGTTAACGTTGCATCCATCGCCACGCCCCCTCCCACTCGCCCGACGTACTGGACGCGTATGTGAAGTGGATGAGCATGCCGAAGCCCTCGATGACGGTCAGCGCGGCCGCGAGAGTGTACATGCCGCTGAACACGATGTCGATGGTGGCGGCCTGGCCGCTGCCATTCTCGTACGGCTGGTCCGGCTCAGCCGCGCCCCAGCCGCTGCCGTTACCCGCGTAGCGGCTCGGCTGGTACTGCGGCACTGCGTACGGGTGCACGTTCGGCGCGGCGTACGGCAGCGGCTTCTGCGGCGGCGCTCGACCCGGCGCGGCGTCCTCCTTCTCCTCGTCGACGCCCTCGAGCGGCGGGCTCTTGCGCGGGCCCAGCGGCTGCAGAGAACGCGGCGCCAGCGGGGCCGCCCGGGTTGGCGACCGCGCGGGGGCCGGTGGGCCCGGCGCGCCCCCGGCAGGCTCCACCAACGGCTGCTTGAGCTCCTCGTCGGACAGATCCATAACCGGCCTTCTTCCTCGGCAATTTCGTTCTTTGGGTTTGGTGCTTCTTCACAATACTAAAGTTGCCAGGCGTATCTTACAGCAACTTAGCAAAGAATTCTCAAAAGTCGGCGTCATGTTTTGGGTAAATTCACAACATGAGCTGACTGTGGTGTGGCGCACGTCAACGTCACACTCACTTGGCCGGGTGCTCGACGGCGTTGAGCTGCTCGAGCGCGAGCATGAGCGCGTGCGTCCCGAGGCGTCCGTGGCCTTGCGCCTGCAGTCGTTTGTGCATACAGACGAGGTCGTTAGACCCCTGGAGCGGCTTTATCCGCAATAAACGGGTCACTAGCGCACCTTGACGGCGACGTAGAGCTGGTGCGCGAGCGACAGACCAGGGAGCGACAGGTTCATGCTGAAGACACATCAGACCGGCTGCCAGTACAGACTCGAACTCACACAGTACGCGTACCTCTCCGCCTCCTTGAGCGCGATGCCCATGTCCTTGAGGAAGTGCTCGACGAAGAAGCCAGGGTCGAAGTTGCGGTTGGCGATGCGCGGGCCGAGGTTGCTGATGGACCAGGAGCCCGCGGCGCCAGCCGAGACGGCCTGGATAGCTTCTTCGAGGTCGAGTCCAGCCTTCTGCGCGTAGAGCAGGCCCTCCACCACGCCAATCATGTTGGTCGCGATCAGGATCTGGTTGACCATCTTGGTGTGCTGCCCGGCGCCAGCACCGCCCAAGTGGCGAATGTTCTTGCCCATGAGGTTGAACAGCGGCATCGTCGACTCGACCGTCTCGGCGTCCCCGCCAATCATGATCGACAGCGTCGCGTTCTTGGCGCCGACGTCGCCGCCCGAGACGGGCGCGTCCAGGCTGGAGATGCCCTTCTTCTTGGCCGCCTCGTAGATCTCCTTGGCGAGCGACGGCTCGCTCGTCGTCATGTCCACGACGACGCCGCCGGACTTGAGGCGCGAGAGCACGCCCGACTCTGGGTCCAGGAACACGCTGCGGACGTCCGACGGGTAGCCCACAATGCCGAACACAATGTCTACGCAAGGCAACACCCGCGGCGTGAGTGGTTGACGACACGAGAAGCCGCTCTCCTAGTATCCACACGTTACCCGAAGTCTCAGCGACCTCGGCGGGCGAAGCCGCGACGCGGGCCCCCTTCTGCCGCAGCGCCTCGCACTTGGACACGGTGCGGTTGTACACCGTCACCTCGTACCCGTGGTTCTGTCATTCCAAAGCACATCGCGACAGACAGGGTTTAGCACCGCTTCTTCAAAGGATCCAGCCCCGCCCACGTCCACTCCGACTCACCAGGATGTGGCCGCACATGTTGGCCCCCATGATACCGGCTCCAATCCATCCAACCCTGCGATTTACGCCCCCAACGTCAGCTCACTCGCCGCTTTGACTCAGCGTCGTAGCCGTTTTGGCGCTGGCCTCTCAGAGCGCCGCGCGTGGCCACGTCACCGCGCGCGCCTCCTACGCCGCGGGGGCGGACCAAGGATGCGCCGACACTCAGTGGTCGTCACGCACGCACCTCGGCTTTAGCAGCGCGGACGCCATGGTGCTCGCTAGTCACTTGCTCGTTCTCCTGCTCGCCCAAAGTGGAAATGCCGCCATCCCGCACACAACCGGCACATGGGAGTCAAGCCCCTAGCGGCGATGTGATTGGTCAAAACCCTGTTAAACGATGGTGGTATCATGTTGAACGTCGGGAGAACCCATGGATATTATTGGCGAGCTGAACGGACCAATCAAGAGGCGTGACGCGGTACCGTAGGAAAATGTCAGTGGTCGAGATGCTCCCAAAGTGACGCGCCAACCGCTTCCAAGCACCGAGTGCAATGCGCATTCGCGTGGTCCGCAGTGTACACCGGTGGCCTCATGACAAGCTTCAGCAGCAGCGTCTATGGCGAGCGTCTGGTAATCCGCAGACATCAATCAAGCGCGCGTGGCAATCAAGCAGTGTTTAGGCCCTAATCAGCTCTCAAGTGCGATGGATGGACCGCCGAGGCGTTCGCCTCTCACGATGCGGCGGCGGCTCACACGAGCTCTACGTTGTTGGTCTTCTCGGGATAAATACCTGGCACGTCCACTCGAGTCAGTGATGGATGGCGCCCAGGCGCGAGCAGCACCGGAGAGGAGGAGGAGCACGCACCATTCAACTGCTCCAACGCCAGGATCAGCGCCTGCGTGCCAAGCCGCCCGTGGCCTTGAGCCTGTACGCGGCAATGCATGGGTGAGACTAGTGCTACGACACGCATAGAACGCTTCGAGATGCTGTACCTTGAGCGCAATGAACAGTTGGTGCGCGAGGGCGAGACCTGGCAGCGACAGGTTCATCCTGGGCCCAGCACAATCGTCAGCCAAGAGCACAGATAGCTGGGTCGACGAACGGCCAGCGCGTACCGGTCAGCCTCTTGCAGCGCGATGCCCATGTCCTTGACAAAGTGCTCGACGAAGAAGCCAGGGTCAAAGTCGCGCTTGGCGATGCGCGGACCCATGTTCGAGATGGACCAGGAGCCCGCGGCACCCGCACTAACCGCGCGGATGGTTTCGTCCATGTCCAGCCCGCTCTTATTGGCGTACAGCAGCCCCTCGACGACGCCGACCATGTTGGTCGCGATCAGGATCTGGTTCATCATCTTGGTGTGCTGGCCCATGCCGGGCCCACCCATGTGCCGCACGTTCTTGCCCAGCACGCTGAAGAACGGCATCGCCACGTACACGGCATCCACGTCGCCCCCAACCATTATGGACAGCGTCGCATCACGCGCGCCAACGTCGCCGCCGGACACGGGGGCGTCCAGCGCCGATACGCCCTTGAGCTTCGCTTCCTCGTAGATCTTTTTGGCGAGCGCTGGTTTGCTGGTCGACATGTCGACGATGATGCTGCCGGGCTTCATGCGCGTGAGCAAACCAGTCTGTGGGTCAAAGATCACCGCCTTGACGTCGCGCGGGAACCCAACCATGACGAATACAACGTCTGCACGCACGCATCAGCCGCGAGTTAGATGGATCTAAGCAAGCCAAAGAGAGAAAGAGAGCTCTCAGGTCTGTTACCTGCTAGTTGCGCGACTTCAGCGGGCGACTGAGCGACCCGAGCCCCCTTTTGCTCAAGCGAAGCGCACTTGGACGCTGTGCGGTTGTACACCGTCACCTCGTAGCCGTGCGCCTGCGTGTGGACGTGACAGCTGAGCTAAGTACGCGATGAACTAGGGTCATGTGATAGTGAAACACAGATGTAGACGCACAAGGATGTGCTCGCACATGCTGGCGCCCATGATGCCCGTGCCAATCCACCCGATCCTGTCATCGATCCAGTGTTAGCGTGGCGTTAGTGGCGGGCGACTCACAGCATGCCAAGGATGAAGAGCGGAGTACCGAATCTTCGTTCGAGACGCGCCGATCAGGTCCAGAGCCTGGGACTGGAAGATGGCTGTGCAACAAACCGGCAGCAACGCCTGGTGAGCACACCGCACATGTCCAACTACCACGCCGGGCCAGCACTACGGAATCGCACCGTTCGCCTTGAGCGACGCGTCGTCGAGGATCGGCGCGACAGGAACGGCAGGCAGCTGCTCGACAGCGGACTGGACGACAGCCGCGCTGGGCAAGCCCGCCTCCTCCCTCGCGCGCGCGTGGGCCGCCGTCTCGACGAGCTCGTCGTCGATCACAACGCGGCTCTCCGAGTACGACTTGAACAAGTGCTCGCTCAGGCGATGGTTGTGCTTGTTGATCTGTAATCCACGCATGTAAGAAACGCGCGAGCCTCGTTGGTCCAAGTTTGAACGATCCAACAGCAGTAGCAGCAGGAGGAGTACTGACCTGGGCGACGACCCGCACGACGTACTTGCTCGCTCCGTCCGAGTCGCCCGGCTTGCGCTCCGAGATGCACGCGCGGATCATGGCGGGGCAGCCCATGTATCGGTAGTGCTGGCGCGGGCGCTTGCCCTTGCCGCGCGGCTTGGTCTTGACGCCGTGCGTGCACAGGTAGAGCTTCTTGACGAAGCCGACGCTCTCGTCGATGGGCTCCTTGAGGCTGTTGCGCTTGGCCGCGCGCGAGTTGACGGCCTTGGCCGAGTCCGAGGTGCGCAGCCGCATGGGCTGGTGCGTCGCGACGCAGTAGCCCTCCATGGCGCGGTGGAAGTCCTCCCAGGACTCGAAGCACGGCTCGAGCGACGGGCACTGCACCAGCGTCCCGACCTCCTCCTCGGCGATCGCCAGCATGCGCGCGGTCGGGTCCGCCTCCTCCTCCTCCGGGTTCCCTTCCGCCGCGTCCTCCTCGTCCTCGCGCAGCTCCTCCTCGTCCTCCGCGCGCTTGCGCTCGCCCAGCAGCGACGTGAAGGACGCGTCCGCTGCGGACGAAGCCGCGGACGGAACCATCGCGCCGACCGCCGCGTCCGCCGAGAACGAGGCCTGCGCGGCCGGGCTGAACACGGAGGAAGGCGCGGGCTCGTCCCCGGCGCCGCCGCTCGGCTTCTTGGGCACGCGGCCGGCCCCGTTGGCCGCGGCGCGGCGCCGCTCCTTGGTCGCCATGTCCATTTCCCGCCCAGCCAATGACGGCGTTTCACTATAGGCTCTTCATTTACTTGGGCCAACGGCGGGGGGAGAGCCTTTCTTTTTTCAAATGAAAAGGGGCATTTCTTCCAATCACAGTGGGTTATTATGAATAATGCAGCTATTCCGACCAGTCGCAGAGCGTTTATGGGGACGTTTTCATCCAATCACAGCACGCAGACGGGGAGGCACCGCGGCGACCTCGCGCATGGACGGACGGACGAGCGCTATCAGCGGCTTCTTCCGAGCGTCGCCGCGGCTCCAAGAGCGCGCCGAGATGGACGGGGACTGGTCCTACAGCATGCGCACGCGCTCGAGCAGGCGCGGCGCCAGCGCTAGCTCGTCGGCCGCCTGGGCCGCGTCATCTGCGACGAGCCGCAGCAGGGCGGCCAGTCCCGGGACGCGGATGCGCACGCCCGAGCCTGTGCAGCGCACGCTCGACCTGCAGGCGCTGGGCGCGCTGGACGAGGACGAGCCGGACGAGCTCGAGGCGCTGCGCCGGCCCACGTACCGCAGCAGCCTCTACCGGGAGCGCGAGGACGCCGACGTGGACGCGAGCGACGGCGACGACGGCGAGGCTTTGGACGACGAGGAGGAGGACGAGGAGGACGAGGGGGACGAGCTGCTGAGCGACGAGCCGGACGAGAGCGAGGACGAGGACGAGCGCCGCCACAACCTGCGGACGCGGCGGTCGACGCTCGCGCGACGAGCGGCCAGCGCCGCGGCGCTCTTCAACCCCCGATCGGACGCTGCAGCGAGTGCGTGCAGGAGCAGGAGCCTGGCTTGGGGATGGCGTGAGACTGCGTGGCTAACCTGAGTGCGGGTGTGGCAGGAGTCAGGCGACAGATCGCGTCGTGGCCGGCGGTGAAGAAGATTTCCAAGCACTTCCGGCGCTTCTGGGTCGGTACTCGCGCTGCATCCTCCCCTCCCTCTCTTCCCACTGAAGACTGAAGGTTCCTGACGCATGCATGCTGTTGTTTGTCTGCCCGTGGCCAGCGCTTCGTCGTGCGCAACTCGTTCATGGCGGTCAACGTGCTGTGGCTGCTGGCGCCGCTCTGCTGCTTCGCGGTCGCGATCGCCGTGCCCCAGTACTTGACGGCGGCGATCCGCTACGTGGACAACATCACGACGTCGATGAGCGGAGCGCCGGTGGGGCTAGGCGCCTACGACAAAGGCGCGATGCGCACTCTTGTGCAGGAGCTAGTAGACGTTAAGCTCTCGGCCATGGGCAGCGAGATCGTGACGTTGCGCCAGGCGCTTCAGGCTCAGGAGCGCGACGTCGAGGCTCTGCGACTGGTGCACGAGGCATTCCGACAGGTGCACGACGAGACGCAGCACATGTTCAGCCTGGCGGAGGCAGACAGCGCGCTGTCAGTTCACATTGAGCGCGTCGTCACTCGCCACTCGGATGAACTGGTACGTCCAGCCATTGGTGCGCTGTTCTATAGCTGTAGGCTTATGCGCACGCTGTCTGCAGTGGTCCAAGGTTGTTTCTCGATCCTCGCAGCTTGAAGAGAGGCTGGAGACAACAGCCAAGGAGCAGGCGGTGATGATGGACCTGATCAAGGACCAGCATGACGACGTTGAGGTGGGTGGCGCTGTGTAGTGTGGCAGCGAAGTGCGGATCCAACATTGGCTGACCGTGTAATCGTCTGCAGGATCTGCGCCGCTCCACAACTGGAGCAGTTGGCAACAGCAACGCGAATGCCAACAGCAACGCGGCGGCGGAGACCTTGACGCGCGAACAGAGTGAGCTGAAGAAGGAGCTGCGCGCGTGGCGAGACTCCATGCACCAGGAGCTCCAGCGTGATACACAGCGCGAGCTGCAGAACATCGAAGACCGCATGTCCAAGGCGCTTCTGGCAGAGAAGCAGCTGCTGGATGCGAGCGCGCAGTCGCTCCGCAACTTGAACGCGGCCGACCCGGCGCTCCTCGCTGTTGTCGAGGGTGCGCTTGCTGTCGCCGAGTCCAAGCGCGTCGGCCGCGTCGACCACGCAGCACTAGCCAACGGCGCCAGCGTCGTGTACACTGAGCGGTACGCTCATGTTGTTGGCGCTGCATCGGTATAGTAATGCGTCTGACTGTTGCGGTGGTGCAGTGATCTCCTACACCCGGACGAGTTCCTGTCGCTCGAGTCCCTTGGCGGCCTGGTCGGCTTGCAGGTTGGGCGTGATGACTCGTCGTTTACGTCGCCGTCGTATCGGAGCGCGCGCAGTGCGATCGGATTGGCACTTTCGTCGTGCGAGCAGGGCCCGTGGTGGCTCTCTCGGCACAATGGACGGCCCGAGACTGCTCTGTCGGTGCGTCGCACTCAACAGCCTTCTCCCATTGTCGAGCCTCTGTGTCTTACCGACGTGTGCTCGCGGATCGACCAGGAAACCATGGAGGTCGGCAGTTGCTGGGGCATGGCTGGCCCGGACGGCCGTTTGTCGGTCAAATTCGCGCACCAGATCATCGCGGACGCCGTCTCGATCGATCACATCCCAGCGCAGATCGCCGCCGACTTCGGCTCGGCGCCGCATGAGTTCCAAATCCTGGTGCGTGCGTGCGGTGCTCCCCGAAGCACATTGGGGACGTCGTGGTCTCATGCCGTGCACGTGCACAGGGAATCTCGGGCAACCCGTTGCGAGACACGGTCGAATTCGTCCCGTTCGGCAACTTCTCGTACGTTCGCGGTGGGCCTTCGCGTCAAACGTTCCAGCTGACTTCCCCAGCGGTACGCCACCTCGCGGTTTGCTGCGTAAGGAACGGAAGTCTGATGCTCGTAGCCTTGGTGCTCACTGTCCAACAGAGTCAGCGAACTGCGGTCGATGGCATCGCGATCGCCATCAAGTCCAACCACGGCAACCCGGCCTTCACCTGCCTCTACCGGTTCCAAGTGCACGGGCAGGTCGTCGAGTAGTTCGTGTGGGCTGGAGCGGTCCAGTCTTCGAGGTAGTCTCAGGTGGCGCTCGTGGCCGAGCGCGCCTCTCTATTATATGAACCAGCACGCACAGTCCGCTGCAATGCCAGCACGTACCAGCAGTTCTAGATGCGCGCCTTGCCGTATTGAGCCTTCGCGGCGTGCAGGATTCGCTTCTCGCCCGTCCGGACGTACAGACACGAGCGCAGCCACGGCGCCAGCTGGTGCTCGTTCGCACTCAGGAACCGCTCGTCCTCCTGCGATCGTAGCGACCGTTATCAGCATCCTTCACCGTCGAACGACCGCATCAGAGCCCTTCCCGACTCACCTCCAACGGAGTCTTGTGCTGGCTGAGCCGGGTGTCGACCAGCGCCATCACCTGTCGAGCAACCTTGTGATCCACAGAGGCAGGGAATGCAACGTCGCCCTGCGCGTCGCTCGTCGCCTGCTGCACGAGTTGTTGGATCTCGTCCGGCGTTGCCGCGAGTATCTCGAGCCACCGACGCGACTCCCACGCGAGCTGTCCGTCCGGCGCGACCCGCGCCGACCTCATGGAAGGGACTGCTGCTGCTGCGGAGGAGGGGCCCGCGGGGCCTCGGCGAAGAGCCACGCCCGGCAGCCGGAGCGACTCGAGCAGCGCGAGCTTCTGCGCGCTCGCCGGGTCGTCCGCTCGCACAGTCTGCAGCTCCTGCGGCAGCGGGAGCTCGGCCACGTCGTGCGAGTTGCTCGGCAGCGCGAAGCCGTAGTTGCGCAGCAGCCGCACGTTCGAGTGGTGGCCGTAGTTGATGCACAGCTGCTCGCCCGCGGCGTACGCGCGCGTCGTGTGCACGGTGAACGCCCCCGTGTCGTCTTCGTACCCGTGCACGCACTCGTCCCTGTTGTAGCGAGTGCGTCAAAGGAAGGAGAGCGCGCGAGGCAAAAAGGGGGGAAGCGGCGTACCCGCGGTCCGAGTGGTTGAACCAGTCGAAGAACGGGATGAGCGTGAAGGGCTGACGCTTGCCCGACGTGGCGCGGGACATGAGGATCGACACGGCCCAGAAGAACGCCTCGGGGCTCACGACCGCGTTGTCCGCGCCGAACAGGTGCTGGTACACCTGCAGGTAGAACTGCGCGCTGCTCATACACACAGACACAGGCACAGACACACACATTCAGTCAGTCGGATCCCTCCACATGTGATACCGAGCGCCAGTCAGTCGCTCACGCCTGCTGGATGGACCGCGCGACGTCGGCGCAGCCTTCAAGCGCCTGCAGCTGCCTCTCGTCCCAGTAGAAGGGCAGGTCGACGTGCTGCGGCAGCGCGTTCACGTAAAGCTGCTCGAGCCCGGCGGCGCGGCCCTCGCGGTCCTGGCCGACGGCCGCGAGCACCGCGCTCGGGTCCTCAGCGCGCGGGAAGTTGACCAGCAGGTGCGCACTGAGCGCCAGCGCGTTGGGCACGAACGAGTCGGCCGCCTGCAGCGCGCGGTTGCCGGCCACGAGCGCGTCCAGCTGCTGCAGGAAGCTCGGCGCCTGGCGCCGAGCCGACTCGAGCGCGTGCTCGGCCGAGAAGGGCCGCCACGCGTCCCGGGACGCGCGGAACACGAGCGCGTCCTTGGGGATCGGCTCCGTCGCCACAACGCCCGCGCCCATGCCCGCGACCGCGCGCGCCTCGACCGCCGGCGACACGAACGACCCGCGCGCGCGCCGCACCGCCTCCGTCACACGCTTCAACGCGACCTCCATCGACAAGGTCGATGCGGTTATGCGTGGGGGGTACTCTTTATTTTCGTATATTGATGTTGACCACATGCAATATTTCGTCCATCCGGATTAAAATGGGTCCAATAATCAATCCACAAAGCGTGATATGGGTTACGATGGACAGTTATAACGGGACAGAGCATTGATTCCGTCATCGTCGCTCGTCACGAGCGAGGAAGCGGCGCAAGTGGTGGTGATTGGCACAGACGGCGCGGGCGGCAGCGGACGAGATGGCGGAGCACGCGGAGGCGACGGCGGCGCAGGTCAAGTCGATGGAGGAGCTCGTGGGCTTCCTGTCGCACCCGCGGCCGGAGCTGCGCAAGTCGGCGTCGAGCCTGCTGATCAACATGACGGCGTCGGACCAGGGCATCTACCAGCTGCTGCAGCTGCGGCGGCTCGACGTGGTGCAGGCGCTGTGCCGCGTCGTGAGCGACATGCGGCCGGTGGCCGAGGACGCCATCAAGGCGCTCATCAACCTGACGGCGGCCAACCCGGCGGCCTGCGAGCGAGCGCTGCGCTTCGACCTGCTCAACCGCGTCATGACGCAGGTCGAGGACGCCGAGTGGCGGCTCACGGACTACTCGATGATGCTGCTGGCCAACGTGACGACCACGCCCGAGGGCGCCAGGGCGCTGCTCGGGCTCGACGGCGAGGCCGCGGACCCGGCGCTGCTGGCGCTGCGCGAGCGCAAGATCCGCACGCTCACGACCGCGTTCCTCGAGGGCGAGCCGGAGCCCGAGGGCGTGGACGCGGCCACCGGCGAGGCCAGGTGGGACGACGACTACCAGTACGTCGCCAACATCCTGGCCAACATCAGCCAGCTGGAGCAGGGCCGCGACTTCTTGCTCAAGCGCCGCGGCGACACGACGCTCGCGGCCGCGCTGCTGCCGCAGCTGCGCTCGCCCAACGTGGTGCGGCGCCGTGGCATCGCGTCCTTGGTGCGCAACCTGTGCTTCGACACGGACAACCACTTCTACCTGTACGACCAGCTGGACGTCCCGTCCAAGGTCATGTTCCTGCTCGCGGGGCCCGAGCCGCTGGACGAGGACGACAAGCTCGGCATGCACCCGAGCGTGTACCGCCTGGGCGACAAGAAGAAGCGCGAGAACGACCGCTTCGTGCGGCTCTACGCCGTCGACAGCCTGCTGCTGCTCTGCACGACGCGCGCCGGCCGCAACGAGCTGCGGCGGAAGAAGGTGTACCCGATCGTGCGCAACGCGCACTTGGTCGAGCCTGACGAGGAGATCGGCGACCAGATCTACAAGCTCGTGGACTTCTTGATCCGCGACGAGGAGGGCGAGGAGCCCGACTGGGACGCCGTGCGCGCGCAGTCGCTCGCCGCGGACGCCACGGCCGCCGCCCAGGAATCCAAGACGGGCGAGGACGGAGAGGTCGTGCTGCCGCCCTCGACCGCGTCCGCCTCGCCTGTCGAGGAGCGCGCGCCGGACAAGAAGGAGCAGGGCAAGCCTGCCAAGCAGGTGGAGCGGCCGATCGCCAACTACCGGCCCGCGACGACGGACGAGGACGTGTCGGAGGACATGGCGGCGCAGCTGGCGGGCGAGATCTCGGCTCTGGACGTGAGAAGCGATGAGGAGGACGACGACGTGGGCGTGGACTGATCGCAGCATCGTTAGACGCGACGTGTTGGCTCCGTGTAGCCGTGAGTGAGTACGCTGCACATGGCATGTTCACATTCCACTCGACGTACTCGCCGACTCCCATTGCCACGAGCACTTGAGCGAGACGAAGTCAATCGGAGATATATTTGAATAGCGAAGGGATACCGAGCTCGTCGCTCGCCTCGGTCGTGCTCTCTCTGTCTGTCGGTCTGTCGGTCTCTGTTCTGCTGTTGCTACAGGCGGCGCGGGGCTCAGCTTCCCGCCTCGTGGGGGTGCCACGGTTGCTCTAACCGTGGCTCGTCGTTCTCGCTCGCTTACATATCACATTCACGCGCGTCGGGCGCGGACAACACTAACAACGACTATCGCGCGCCACGAACCTCGCGTCAGTTGCCGTCGGCGTCTCCGAACGCGAGCTCGTGCGTCGCCACGCTCATGAACCGCTCCTTGGAGAACTTGCGGCGCACGGCCGAGAGCTTGCTGATCTTGCCGACGCCGTTGTGGCCGTTCCAGAGCATCTCTTTCAGCTCGTCGATGCACACGCGCAGCTTGGCCTCGCTGTACGTCGAGTGGTGCTCCAGCGTCGGGGACTGCGCAGTGTAGCAACACACAGAACGCGTGAACATACCGCTCCACACATCATCATCATCACACTCGAACGTATCGGAACCTACCCAGGCCGGGAGCTCGCCCATCTGAGTCTTGGCGATGTGGACAGCAGCGGCGGCAATCAGCGACGGCGTGTGCTTCAGCATCTTGATCTCCTGCAGGCTGCGGTCGATCACGTAGTGCGCAAAGTGCTCGACGCGGTCGTCCTTGGTGCGCGCGGCCTTGACGAAGCGCT
>JAADXX010000540.1:0-20131 GCA_023338025.1 Phytopythium oedochilum | reverse complement strand
CCCCCCCCCCCCCCCATCCAGTGGGCGTCATGGGCAGGACACAGATCAAGCGTCTTGATTTATGAGGTGACAACCGCGAAACAAAGACCACGTTCATGTTGGTGTCGTCGGCATGTCGCTCGTTACAGCAGATCGAACTCGCGCGCGGCTCGCTCCATCTGGGAGTCGAACTGCGTGATCCACGCCTGGTTGAGGAACCGGTTGGCCTTCTTGGCCCACTCGAGGTCGTCCAGCGCTTTGGCGAGCTGCATGTACGTGATCGCGGCAGTCGCTGGCGCCACCGCCGCTTTCTTCCCCGCGTTTGACGCCACCCCGCCCCCTCCATTGTTGCTGTGACTCAAGCTGCTGGCTTTGCCGGTCCCCATTGCGATCGCTCGATCGACTAGCGCGTTGACGCACGTCTCGTCCACATTGGGCAGTGCGAGGCTGGCGAGCATCGAGCGGAATTGGGAGCTTCTCACGCCCTCACCGTCCGCAGGTTGCGCCGCTTTGAACTCGTCGAGGATGCGCTGCTTGGCCTTGACGACCGCCGCGAACTTGCCTGGCGCCTTTCCCTCGCCGGTGCCGCGCTTGGACACGCTGGGCTCCCTCTTGAGATGCTCGCGCTGCGCGTCCGCGCGGCGGGCGACGCGCACGAGCTCCTCGAACTCGTCGATGTCGATGGATCCGTTGCCGTCTTTGTCGATGTAGTTGATGAACTCGGCGCCCTGCTCCGGCGTGAGCTGTATCTCCATCTGGGACAGCGTGTCGATCATTTCCTGCGGGGAGATGCTCCCATTGCCGTCCGCGTCGCAGAAACGGAAGAGGTCGATCACGCGCAGCCGCTTGCGCCTCATGTAGCTGTCGATGTGCATGACGACCTCGCGAATGAACGCGAGCTTCTCCTGCGTCTTCTGGTCCGTCGACTGGTACGTTTCCGTGAACGCCGCGTCCGCCGGGGCCTCTGACCCGATCGAGCCTCGTAACGAGATCACACTGTTAGAGCGATGCCTTGCCGTGTTGTTTGAGTTCGTCACGCTCCCTTCCGACAGCACAGACGGCTGCACGCTCGGCTCGACTTCATTGGAGCGATCGGTCGAGCGACCTCGGGCGGGCGGCTTGCTCTTCGCGTCAGTCGTTGTGTTACCCACGACATCACTTATCTTCCGCTTGGAATTCGATGGCAGCAGCGGCTTGGTCCCTGGGATGCTCAGCTTGGGGAAATTCGGCACGAGTGCCGCCGCAAGCCTTCGATCAGGTGGAGTCAGCACAATGTCAGCGCCTTCTTTTGCGACATCAAAACGCTAGCAGCATGCACTTTACCTGCTTGGAGGTGGCTCCAGCTTTTCCTTCTTGCGCACAACGCTCTTCTGCACTGTACCACCGCTCGCTTCGGGCTTTGGAATGACAGCAGTTGGCACCACTGGCGGCGCACCCAGCCCCTTGTTCCGCCCGTCATCAAGCATCTTCTTGAGCGACGCCTGCCATGTCGTACTGCTCGTATCGGAGGGCTCTTGGCCAGCTGCTGCTTCAAGCGAAGCATCGCCACTTGGAGTCGCTTCTCGGTAGGTACCTCGAGGTTCGCCGGCGGTGCTTCTCGGCTCTTGAGACTGAAGTGGCCGGGTGGAGCTCGTTGAAGGTGTTCCAGACGAGTCAAGAAGAAGGGGACTGCTTGATTGACTGGCGGGCCGAATGAACTCACCGCCAAGAGAATCCAGGTTGGACTTTGTAGGGCGTTGTGACAGCGCGCGCACTAGCACTGGATGTGCCGGCTTTGGCGCGAGGAACGAGGCCCCAGAGTCGCCGGATGACACTCGCCTGGGACTGCGCTGGTTTAAAGACAAGTCGGGCAGACTCGTAAGCGAAATGTCGGCGTCGTCCGAGCGTTTGCTGTGGCGCTTCGAAATGCGGCGACCCGACTCGGAGATGCGGTCGCGGAACATGGCGAGTCGCTGGGACTCCTCCAGGATAATCTTCATCTCAATCTCGTCTGGGATGGGATGGTTCCAACAGGAGGTTGTAAGTTCCTCAGTAGCATCAGTACCAGCAAGTAGAGGAAGAGATCTCACCGACGGCGTCTTGCGCCTCTGGATCTTGGTCATACACAAGCGTGTACCGGTTGTTTTGGATGCTGCGGATAACGCCATCATAGATGCGGCCGTGCGGCAGCTCTTTGAGGAAGCGGGTACCGACTGTCATTGGGATCCGGCTCGTTGGGGACCGCGCGCTGATCTCAAGAGCGCGCCGCTTGCCCACGCGGCGACGGATGAACGTGCGAATCACTGCCTGGACAAGGATTAACCCGCGGCGGAAGCTCACGCTCGACTTGTACAGAAACTCGTCTCCCTTCTGCAGCACCTGCTGGGCCGCGGCATCTTTGGCGTCGCGATCAACAGACTTACAAACGACGCAGAGCTGCAGCAGGAACTCGAGCGTGTCGTCGACCGCCACTCCTGCGAGCACCTTGATGGGACTAACAAGCAGCAGGCAGGAGACGCATTGCTCCTTCGCGTTAACCATCGCGAATGTCACGAACGCGAGTGCTCGCGTGAGGAATGCCGCCTGAGTGAACCCGAGGCAAGTGAACGTGTCAGTCAACGCTTGAGTAGTGCCCATAGAGGAGAGACCACGACACGAACCTTGTCCTCTTTCGATTCTAGCGCGGAGAAGTCAAGCTGCGTTGGCGTAAATACGTCGGTGGCACCGATCGTCTCCACGAGCAGCTTGTGGAGAAACGTGAACGGTGGTCGTCGCAGCACTTTGCGCGTCACTGCCGTCGTCTGCACCACGCTCAGAAGTGCTTGATACGTCTGCTCGACGATGGACTCCGACATGCTGCTTGCTGCCGGTCCTGCTGCGAAGCCCACGGGCCACTGGCGTATTACAACGCTCCCGTTCGGGTCTCACGGTGTGCCATGAACTTCTGGACTGCGCAATAAACCAATGATGACAACTTCCATCCAACTCCAAGGTCGATGAAGCTATTTCTGGCACTCAAAATGAGATTGTAGTGCCGTGAGGGGAAATGCGGGGGGGGATTGCAAGCGTGGTTGCCGCTTGGCTACGGAATAAACGGCCGGCGTTGATCATCGTGCCTGCCAGTGACCTGGTGCATGCGATTGAGGCTGGCTTGTGTTGGAGCGAGGAAACTGTTCTTCGGGCGATTTGCAGGACTCTTTCGCTTCGTGCGGTCCAGCGAAGTTGTCGCCGGCTGCGTCGTTGTCGATCGCGCTGACGCAGGCGCTCGCCGTGGGGCGCTCTTGTCTTGAAGTCTCTGCTGTGTAGATATCTGTCTGGGTCGTCGGACTGTATAGCTGGATTGAAGAGGCCGCTCGGTGCGTAACAACTTGTCAAACTCGGAGCGATAAGGATTGCTTGGGGTCGCGGAGGTAGCTGCTGGCTTTTGCCTTGGGTGGATGCGTGGAGGCGTCGACGTGTTCATCGCGTGCTCGTGTCGGTCGGGGCGGCTGTCTCGAATACTGTGACGATAAACGCTCGCCGGCGAAACCAACGAATCGAGGATATCGTAGTCTGCTCTTGCTCGACGAGGGATGGCGCCGTCAGGGTCGTCGGCGTCGTCTTCAAACCGATCCATACCATCGTCTCGAGATTTTGCTCTTTTCCCACTGGGCGTCGCGCTGCCGTCCCTGGCTCGCGAGGGATTCAACTTGCCCACCTTTCTAACAGAGTCGACCTTTTGCGCCTGCTGCTCGTCCAGTTGCTTTTGCAGTTGTTGCAGCAGCTTCTTCTGGCGGATGCGGATCTTCTCCGACAGCTCAAGTGAGTCTTGCAGCGAGTCGCAGTGTGTCTTGAGCTTCTCGTACGCTTGTTTCACGCGCTTCGCGTCTTGGTACTTCTTCTCTATCGTCGCCAAGCTGCGTTTCGCCTGTTGACAACACGAGGTCGTGCTCAGCTTAGGCGTACCGCCATAGAAACGAGTTAGAGAGGCGATCGTCTACCTTCTCAAGTTCGAACCGGAGCTGGTCGCGCTCTGTTGTGACCATGTGGAGTTCGCGGAGCGTGCGCACTGAGTTGGACTGCGCGCGGTTGATTCTCCCGTTCGGAGTCACCATCTCGCTCGCGACTTGATCATTTCATGTAATAGTAGCACTGTCAGCAACGCATACACGCCTCACTCCGCGGAACTTTCGTGCGTTCCCACGTACGCTTCTTGCGGACGGATATGTCCGCCTGGCGAGCTGGCTGTAATATTACGCCGGCACTCACTGTCAGTGACTCGGTAGTGAAGCCTGGCGAGTCCTCTAAGACGCACCTTTTTAGCCGCGCTCGATGGAGACGCGCGCGGCACTCGGCTCGATTCCTGCAACGACCCGTTCACGCCTGCAGCAGCCTCCATGGACTTGTCGAGCGATAGATGGGTCGCGCTGCGGTTCGAGCCGGAGCGGAGCTTGGTCGTGAGCTTGGCTACGTCTCGCTGCAGCTCCTCGAGCCGCGTCTCCAGCCGGTTCCGCCGCCGGAAGTGCGACTGCGCAAAGTCGTGGGCGCCGGCGTCATCATCGTCAGCTCCGTCGCCGCGCTCGTCCATCAGGATGGCGCTGAGCGACTGCGCGGGGTCCCCGCGTCCCATCGAGGCGCGGACGCTGCGGACGCGCGGCTCCTGCTGCTCGGGCGTCAGGAACGCAGCCGCCCCGGCATCGGGGGCATGCGGAACAGCAGCCGAGGCGCTCATGGTCTCCGCCGCCGCCGCTGCCGCACTTTCCAAACAGCAAAACGCCGATACAAAAAGTGAGCGCGCGGGAAAACAAAGGAAAGCGGATGCGACCATCACTCCGCGTCGAGCTTGTTACCTTCGTGCAACCTTCGTGCGACATGGATTGCGTTGAAGTGGGCCACGAAAGGGCACGATCGGAGGACCGCTCGGACGGCGGACGACACTTCCCGGGGCATCGCGAGCGAGATGCCCGCCAAGACGACGGCGGACCGTGAGCGGGAGGCCCAGAGACATGGAGGGTTCGCTCTGGACGGTAACAATGCTGCCTTGAGCCATACCAAGGGTCGGGCGGGGGACGCGCAGCAGGCGCTCAACACCAACTGGCAGTCGGCGCTCTGCGTCACGTCCGTCTACGACGCGATGGCACAGCTTCAGCAGGAGAACGAGGCGCTCCGCGAGGAGCTGAAGGTCGCGAAGCAAACGCACGAGATCTTCGCGGTGAGGGCGATCCAGGCAGAGCAGGCGCGCGAGCCCGAACGCGTCAATGTCTGCGACAAGCACGAGCAGGAGATCCGACTGCTGCGGAGGGAGAAGCTCCAACTGGAGCGGCTTGGTGAACAGCAGCGAGTGACGCTAGAGACAAGAGTGCGCGAGGCAGAGGCCGCCTGCCACCTTCAGATCACCAAGTACCAGGAGAAGTACTCGTTGGACCCGAACGCGGCGAAGCGTGTGGCGCTGTCGGTGCAGACGCTGCGCGACGCGCTCGAGAAGGTTGTCGAGGAGAAGGAGGAGCTTGCGATCCGGTTCTCCCAGCTCACTAAACTATACAGCGAGCTGCAGCTTGAGCACTCGAAGACTGTGACAGCGCTAGAGAGCAAGATAGCGGGTCTCAAGGCGCAGCGCGGTGTACAGCGCGTTGTGAGCGTCTTGTCGAGATGGTCGACTTCCAACTTGGAGCGAGCGTGGCGTATATGGGCGACACGGACACAAATTGACAGGGTGCAGATGGAGGAGCGGTCGGTAGCCTCAGAAACGCAGCGTCGACTCCAGATACACGTGAGCAGGTTGCTATCGTCCCGTCTCGGGGAGATGACTTCACGGTCGGCGTTGACAAGAGCTCGCAAGATCTTCGATCGGTGGCGTGACTACTCACACACCAGACAACGAAACGGGCGGATCATCAAGACAATGGCTTTATCTCGGTCCCAGTCAACTGCGAGGAGCGCCATCGCGTCTTGGAGAGCGATTTCTCGCGCTGAAGCCTCTCGCAGAGCTGGGAGTCACACCATCCTCGCACTGTTGAGTCGTCACAAGTGTCAGCGAGCATTGAGAATGTGGTATTACAGAACGCAAGTCGAGTTCCAGATGATCCAAGCGAACCGAGAAAAGAGTCTGATGCGATATGACATTGCAAACCTCACAAGTGAGCTAGATAAAGTCCGACAAGAGCTCGAGCAAACGCACTGCGAGAAACACCAATTGATTTCGAGCTACAGCGACAATCGGCAAACCGCAGACGAATTGATCAAGCGGAAATTGCAGATGGAGCTTGCGATGAAGAAGAAAGTCGGCAGGTTTCTGCGTAAGCAGTCGGATCGGCAGCTACTCCTTTGCGTACTGCTGCGTTGGCGCGAAGCAGTCGTGCTTCTTCGATCACTGAAGAAACGCGTATTGTTTGCCCAAGCCAGAGTATTGCAGCGTCGCCTTCGGCAAGGAGTCGCGCAGTGGCGGTTTTCAATCGGTGAGAACCGTAAATACGCCGCTGTTGTTCACCGATTGAAAAACTTGACGGTCGTGCGTTGTTTCAACTCGTGGAAGCAGGCGGCTTCAGATGCTTCAGCACAAAAGTGTATACTCCGGCAAGCTGTTTTCAAGATGCAACATCAGCAATTGGCAATGTACTTTGCCCAGTGGAAGGACTTCCAGAGTCACAAGCGCGAGGTGAAGCGCAAGTTGGCGTGGCTCGTAACTTGGGCGAAGAAACGCCAGCTTGTACAAGGCTTTTCGCAGTGGCGCTCACACCTCCGGTCGCTGGTGATGCTTCGAGCCCAGAAGCAGGTTGAAGAGCTCCGACAACTGCTCGAGAGCGAGCACGAAACGCAGAAACAGCAGTTAGCACTACTGATCAAGTCATTCTACCAGTGGCGCCAACGAACCAAAACGCACACGGATAGAGTGCGGCTGCTGAGCAAATACGCTGCGCGACTACGAAACAGCGCATTACAGAGGGCGATGCGATCCTGGCTGATGTTCTGTGAAAACCGCAAGCAGGCGCGAGATATTGTGCGCCGGTGGGTCCATAGAAGCTACACTGGGCGCTTGACGGTTGCTTTGGCCCAGTGGAAGCAGTATGCGCGTTCGAAAACCTACTCGACAACGACTGAACAGCAGTACCAGCTGTACGAGAGACGCATTGAAGCCATGAAGCAGCAGGTGACATGTTACGGGATGATGCACGAGGAGCATCACCAGCGATTTGATTTCGAGCAACAGCATCAAGAGCAAGCGTTTCAAGGGGTTCTTGCTCAGCTAAACTCTGCAAATAATCGCCAGGAACGACTTTCCCGCCTCATTGACACATTATGCAGCGGAAGGACTCGAGAAGTCACACTGCGCAAGGTGTTGAGGAGTTGGCAAGCAGTGGTCAGTGTGCTCAGAGCCAAGCGCCATCTCGTGCGCGAGTTCAAGGCAAAAACCTTGAGTGCAAACCTTCAAGCAGTCTTCATAACTTGGAAGAAGCGATGGATGCGACAAAAGAGAGTCCTGGCGACGGTCGCCAATCTCAAACGACTGTATGACAGCTACCTGCTCTCGGTGACTTGGTGCTGCTGGGTAGAGCTTCGGCGCCACCAGAAGCGGATCAAGGACTTTGCCAGGCTGTGCATCTCGCGTGCGAACACGTGCTGTCTCGCAGAAATTGTCCACGGCTGGCGAAGAATCGCGCGCATGAGCCGCTTACTAAGGACGTCAGTTGCACATGCGATGCACCGATCAGCTACTGGTCAGCTTCGACAGGCGTTTTCGTCGTGGCTGACGCATGTGCGCGCGCTGGCAACAGCGGAGAAGAAGGCGAAGCGAAAGCAGCTGCTTGACGACCTGCGAGACACGATTAGTATCAAGTGGTCGCTCTCTGTGTCCCGAACTGTGTTCGTTTCGTGGAAATCGATCACCACCCTCGAGCGAGCGCAACATAGTGGCGCGAAGCGACTGCGTGCCATGTATGAACTGCTGCTGCTGCAAAGATGCATGTCAACGTGGCAAAACTCGATCAGCAAACAGGTTGCGCTGGAAAATTGGCTGAGCCGCTGGATGTCCAAGACCGTGATCCGCAAGCAGGAGCGAGCGTTCCGAGTGTGGAAATCCGCGGTGCTACGCACTCAGATGGAGGACTTGCGCGCGTTGCGAGCTCTTTATCAACAAGAGAAGACCACAGCTCAGCAATATATGGAGGAACTACTTCTACAGAAGACAACGTCAGACACCGCGAGCGAGAAACTTGTGAAAGTTGAAGCTGCTCATGCGCTCATCTACCAAGAACTGGAATGCACAATTCGACTCACATGCTTGTCGAAAGTGCTCGGAGCATGGAAGATGCGCGTTCAAGAGCGGCAGCATCTGGGCAGAGTGCTGCTCTCCTTTTCACGGCGTCGCCAACGATGGTGGGTAGAATTCTACATAGGTGTGTGGCGCGAGTTTGTTCAGAACTGCCATATTTTGCGCCGAAAAGCGGAGAAACAAGGACAGCAACTCTTGAAACGCCGGCAACGCCTTTGCTTCCGGTGTTGGCACTCGATGGCCAGAGCTAAAGGTGCTCTCAAACGAAGAGTGTCGCTGTTGCGTGCAAGATTTGACCGAGCACAAAAGCAGAATATCATTGCGGTGTGGCGCTCGTTTACGACGAGAGCGTATGCAGTTTATGCAGGCGCCGATCTGATCGACAACGTGGTGCGCACTGTCAGTATGCGCACCAGATTCTCGCAGTGGATCGAGACTACCCGATCTCAAAAGCGCCATGAGCAACTACTCACAGAGAGACAACTACGTGTTGACGAATTTGTGGAGTGCGCACGTGAGCGTCTTTACAATCAAGTCATAACTGCGTGGCGCCAACTCGTCCACAATAGGCAGTCTCGACTGAAGATTGCCGAGTCCCGCTTCCATTTGAAGTGTTTGCAGACGAAGCGCGATGGACTTGATTGGTGGAAAGCCAACTTGTTGCTGCTCTTCCGTCAGCGGCAACACCTCGAGCATGCAATGCGGGTCATCCGAAGTGGAGTCTATCGGTCGTCGCTACGCACGTGGGCGAAGAACGTGCACGTAGTGATGGTCGCGTCGCTCACACATGAAAACCTTCAGATCGCTCGTCAGCAAGCACATACTGACCAAAAGCTTAGAGCCACGGCATCAGATTTGGACAGACTAAAGTCAGCGCTCGCTAATACGAGTGCGGCTCTTGATGAGACCAAATCCCAGCTGGCTGACGCGCGCTCTCAGTGGACACTCAAGGAGATGACCAGCATGAAGGCTGCAGCAAGGTTTACTGCACTCCAGAAGCTAGTGCTGAGGCGGTTTGTAGCGCAAACTGTCGCTCGGGCCTTCAGGCTGTGGAGAGAGCGATGTGTGGCGGCGGAGAAGCAACACAAGGCGATCCGGGTTCTCGCTGTGGCCACGCTCCGACAGCGACGACTTTGCGCGTTCTTACGATGGAAAGGGGACTGCAAATTGGCGAGAAAACGTCAGCGATTCCTAGATGCAATGAAAACTCGAGCTCTTCGGTGCCACATCCAGCGGTGGAAGCGTATAGTCGGGAGGAGGGCTGCCGCCAAACTCTTTCTCGCTCGGCGGTTGTTGACATACTTGGCTGGCCCGCAACGACTTTCGTGGGGGTTTCGCCAATGGAAGCTCATGACGGCAGCAAAGAGTGCAACTGATCACGTTGACGCCCTTGTACAAGATGCTAGTCGCTGGTCTACAGAGGTGGTCATCGCCCGGCGACGCTTGCTGCTGGCGAAGTGGTCCTGGTCATCATACTTTCACCGCCTCCGCCAGATGCGAGCATTCATTCTACGATGCCAGACTATCACGGTGGTAGCTACGAAGATGGACCACGAGGAACGACTTCGGTTACTGGAAGCGACTCACGCTCGCGAGAGCGACGCTCAGGAGAAAAGGGCTGCGCAGGAACTCATTCTCTCTGCACAAAAGGCGCAGGCTAATGCTTGCAACTGCGAGACTATAGTGACCGGCCCCTCCATGCGAGCCGTCAAGGCTCTGTTGCACCGCATCTCACAAGCAATAGTGCTTCACGAGTTGTTTGCTAGCGTCTCCGGAACCTTTGGCCAGTTCCTTCACGGATGCTC
Organism: Phytopythium oedochilum; assembly: GCA_023338025.1. Lineage (NCBI taxonomy): Eukaryota > Oomycota > Peronosporomycetes > Pythiales > Pythiaceae > Phytopythium > Phytopythium oedochilum. The sequence continues at coordinate 10,120 of JAADXX010000540.1, read as the reverse complement.
GGGTACGATCGGATGCCGATCGTTTGCTATACTATCGTACACTTGACTAACATGGAGTGTCCTAAGCGATACTGTTCTTTTTTGACCCCAGCAGTAACGAGCTGTGGACGCAGCGAGAACCTGACCAGATGATCCAAGTGCCTGTCTCCATCGGGATCACTGGCTGCACTCTGTCCTGTGGCTCGATGCTTGAGGTCGATAACATGCTGGAGGACCCGAGGTTCCACCCCATGGTGGATCAGCTCGTGCTGGGGGAGCTGAGGGCCAGTGAAGCTCAGTCGGCGCTTCCACTAGCACCTGGCGCTTCTTCTGCTCGGAGTCGTGGATCCGCAGGAAGTGTGATAGGCTTGCTGTCGGTGCCACTCCTTTCGAACGACGGTATGTTTTCCGGAGTGCTGCTCTGTGTTGAACCAAGTGCTAACGAGCAGTGGTAACTGCGAGTAGGAGCTGTGTACGGAGTGCTGCAGGTCGCCGTCCCAACATCTTCGCTCTCCTCGACGCAGGCTAGGACTAACAAACTGCACGCTCAACTTTTCGCCCGAACTTGTGCAATAATCGGTAGGAACTTCTTCACACACGGATTTTGTGGCTGTTCTTACGAATGCGATGCGTTTTATCACAGTCGAGCAGCTTTTGACCGAGCTGCTGCGCAACTGCCGCGACCGCGTGCGCTCGCGTACCCCCGACCGCTTTGCTAAGCTTTTCAAGGTTCGTCCGTAGCGTTGAGTGAAGTATCGCGTAGCGTGCCAATGTACTCATGCTGCATTTTGCTTCTTTCCCCGCCCTGATGATGATGATCAGCAAAGCAAGAACTGGCGGAAGTACTACGCGTCACTGGAGCGCAAGAGCAGTGCCGTGCAGAACCAATTAAAGGCCGTGTCCGAGGAGCGACTCGCGCTAGTCGAGAAGAACAACGACGCGCAGACAGAGATCTCCATGATGAGGAACAAACTGGAGTCGTTCCAGTCCACAAAGGGCGAGTTCGCAAAGCAAGTGGAGCAGTGGAAGAGAAAGCTGTTGAAGCTCAAGGCTCAGCTGGACGAGAAGGAGGCGCTCGTCCAGCAGAAAACGATCGAGCTGCAAACCGTCTCCAATGACTTCCAGCGCTACCGTAAGCGCCAACAGTCGAGAGAGCTGGACGCTGCGCTCTTTGTCTCATACGACAGAAAGGGCCGAGACAAACGAGCAGAGCAGACGAAAGACAGCGAGTTTAGCGACTCTGGACAGCTCACAATGCTCCGAGCGGACTGCACAGCCGTCAAGAACCAACTCGTGCGCGCCGAGTCGGATAACCTGCTGCTGGTGCGTGCGCTAGAGATGGCGCGGCAGAACGATGGTCAGCTGCCGGCTGGCATCGCCAATGAGGTTGCTCGCATCACTATCCGCGTCACCAAAGACTCGTAGTTGTTAGAACAACAAGCCACGAAGCGAGATCACAGCCTAGCGAAGTATCTCTTCGTTGGTCTACTATGTGGGTAGAACTGCACTCTAGATCCAGCATCTCCTTCCCCACACATCACTCAAATGTGCGCTCGGGGGTCTCACCGACCGCACGAGTGAAGCGATCCTTGAGGATTTCTGTGAGCAGAAAATGGCTTCCGAGTGGCTCCGTCACGCGCACCGTGACACCAGGGTGTCGCAGCTTGACGGCGTTCGAGATCTCCTCGATGTCGCCGCTCTCGCCCGCGTGGCGTCCGCCGGAAAAGAACATCTTGGCGACGACGACAACGCCCGATGAGATGTCATAGTGGTCGAGAGCGTGCTCCAGCAGTGGGTCGTTGAAGTCGTACTCTGAGCCTTCGCGGCGCTCCATGCACGCAGTGAGCACGCGCAGGACACGCTTGTCGTCCTTGAGGATGGCGCGGAGCTGGTCCGCAACAATCTCGCGGGCCTCGTGCACCTCAAAGCTTGGCGTGCCGTGGTCGAGTACAATGACCGTCACCTCCTCACTAGCGGAGATCCCCTCAAACTGCTCTTGGACGCGGTCGTGGATGATTTTGGCGACTCGGTTGTCCTCCGGAGCCTCCTTGTCGACAACGCAGCGGCCAACGCGCAGAGCCAGACTCGCGCCAACCTCATGCGGGTGTTGCTGCCAGCACTTGTCCACAACCTGCGGCAGGAACTCGGTGAGCGTGGCGCTCTTGCCGAAGAACAGCGGGAGGACCACCACACTGGCCGAGGGCGAGGCCTTGCGCGCCAAGTACTCGGACAGAACCGTCTCGAACGTCTTCGCAGGCAGGCCGTTCAGCTCTGCAACGTCGACTCGGTGCGAGAAGCGGAAACTGCAGGGCACGACGGGCCGACGCAGCGCGCGGCTGAGCCGGAAGCTTATCTGGCGCAGGTCGAGGAAGGGCTCGGCCCGCAGCGAGCCAATGTTGGCGAGCACGACGAGTTGGTCGCGCTGGTGCGAGGCCGCTTCATTGGTGGCGAGCGCGGCCTCTTCCTCCTCTTCGATGACTTGCGCAAGCAGACCCTCGCGGTACGTCGGGTACAGAAGCTGCACGCCGAGCTCGCTCTTGACGCGCGCGTTGCTGCAGACCTTGCTCTCGGCGTAGAACGACTTGGCCATGGCGCTCATCGTCGCCTCCGCCTCCTCCCATGTCTGGCTCGGCATGACCGGGACGCCCAGCAGCTCGCAGGCGTATGCCGTCACGTCCTCAGCCGGCGCCGGTTCGTCGTCACACACGTTGTAGACGGCACCGCTGTTGGGCTTGGCCGCCGACCCCAGCAGGATGCCGACGATGTCGTCCACGTGCACGCGGTTGAACACCCGGCCTGGCAGGTGGATTCTCGTGGCCGAACCGCTTCGAACCTTGGTGACCGTGCCCCTGCCGGGCCCGTAGATGCCGGCGATGCGGAACACGTGCACTGGGAGGTCCGGCAGCTCGAGCCAGAGCTGCTCGGCGTGGATGCGCAGCTGGGAGCGCCGCACCGAGGACCGGACGGACGCCGTCTCGTCCACGACCTCGCCATTGGTCTCGCCGTACACGCCGATGGTCGACAGGTAGCCGACCCACTGGAGTGAGGGCTGGAGCGCTAAGATATGCGCGCGGAAGGCGGCGAGCACCGGGTCCGGCTGCTCGTCGCTCCGGCCGGTCGGGACGGACACGAGGAGGTGCGTGGTGCCCTGGAGCGCCTGCTCGACGCCCGCGCCGTTCGCCTCGGGGTCCCACGTCTCTCCGTCGAACACGAACACGTTCTGGCTGCGATTGTCGGCAGAGAAGAAGCAGAAGAGCTGCGGGTCGGACGCCGCGAGCTGCGCAGCCGACTCGCGCGACCGGACCGTACCCGCGACCGCGTACCCCAGGCGGTGGAACGCGCGCGCCGCTCGCGTCGCAGAGTACCCCAGGCCGAACACGAAGAGCTTCTTGGTGGCGTGCGAGGAGGCCGGCGCGGGCGGCGGCGACGCGGCGGAGGACGGCAACATGGTCGCCATCGTGAGCTTCGAGGACGTTCGGCGGCGATTGTGCATTCCCGACCCAGACTGGAAATCTGATCGGATGCATTTCTGACTCTGGCACGCTCGTCAGTCTGAGGATAGCTGAGTCTGAATCTGGTCGGCGCGACGCTTGACAGTTGAAGTCTCCGGGAGAGACGGTTTCCAGTCGAGCCTTTCGCCGATCCCAGATGGCTCAAGTTTTTACAGTGCAGTACATAGCCGCTCAACGGTTGACTCACAGTCGGTTCCAAATTCAACAGTGTGGACAGTCACAGGATGTGATGGTGTCACAAGTTGTTCAGCATCAAACTGTTTGTCATTTCATTCGCTGTCCGTAAAGGCCATGGCTTCCCAAGAACTTGCTGTGGTTGAACCGCTCGCCTCGTCGTCGACGGCAGCTTTTTTGGGCAGCAAGGCGTCTTTACTGCTGACTCCTCGGGACGGCCCGCGACCAATTCCGCGAACAAGAGGTCTCACTAACTAATCTGCGTCAAGGACAGCAAGGGATCTTCGGTGGCTCTTCATTAAGCTCAAGCTCGCCTCGCTTCTCCATGAAGGTCGTCCAGCTTCTCGTCGCGGCCAGCGCCGCCTGCGCTCTATTCGGCGTGGACGCGGCCAAGTGTACGACCAAGATGCCGGCGCCTGCGGCCGCCCCTGTGGCGACGACGGCCGCCCTGGAGTTGTTCCCGACGGTAACGGCAGCCGCCCCGACTGCCGCCAGCGCCGACACCAGCGACAGTGACGAGACAGAGAACGAAGCGGACGACGAAGAGGTGGAGGGCGAGGCTGACTTGGCTGAGACGGACACCTTGGCGTCCTCCGTTGATGGGAGCGCGAGTTCGGCCACGGCTAGCGAGGCGACCACGAGCGAGCGGGCGAGCACGAACACTACCAGCAGTGGCCACGCGACGTTCGGAAAGGTCAAGTCGGCCGCTGGCCAGTGTGTGATCGGTGACCCAACCAGCTACATCAGCGCCGAGTACGTCGACTGGGAGTGGGACCACCGCATGTCGACCTACGTGCCGCAGTTCAACAACTTCATCTTTGACCAGCTGCACACCAACAAGGGCTCCCTGTCGTACTGCGTGCGCTGGGACAGCACCGAGCGCCTGACCAAGGCGGTCGCGTCCAAGTTCGAGGCCATGCTCAACCGCCAGTTCAAGGCGTGGAACCAGTGGCTGATGGGCTACAACTGCTGGCCGTTCGACAATATCAGCGTCAAGGTCGTGGGCTTCGCCGTGCGCGACGCGTCGCTGCTCGGCTGGAGCGACGACTCGCTCGGCAAGATCTACGCGGGCGTGCTCGACCCGGACGGGATCCCGCAGTGCCCCGATGAGTGCTACAAGCACCGGAACTTCGAGGCCAGCTCCGACACGAGCAAGTGCAAGGGCAAGCCGTTCGACATGTCGCTGTGGCCGACGCTCGGCATGGGCGGCGGCGCCGGCGGCGACTGGGGCCAGCGCGTGGACGCTGCGAGCATGCTCTCGACCATCGACCAAGACCAGCTCGTGATCGTCGCGCACGAGATCGGCCACGGCTTCGGCCTGCCCGACTTCTACGAGGCGACCGACAAGCCCGCGGCCGACTTCCCCGTCTGCATCATGGACGCCGGCACCTCCATGACCGTCACGCCGGCCGACGGCTGGATGCTGCGCCGAGTGTACGAGCACATCAGCAACCGTTACAAATGACTGGATGCGTAAATACGCGTCATGATTGCGGTCATCTTTGTGGAAACTATAGTGTGTGGTCCCGTATCAGCGAATCAGCAGCGTGTTTGCTGTAGAACATTGGCTTTTATTGGTGCAAACTAGAGTGACTGTGCATAATTTTGTGTGTTCTCGTATTGAGCTCGACTATATATGAAGTTTCGTGAAAGTACGGGGAAGTGGGAAAAACGTCGCAGACAGACACACGTCCGGACAGCGAGCGGCGCATAAAGAGACGACCGGCACTTTGGTCCAAGAAGAAAGACTCGGCGCTTCTCCACCCCCGACGACGGAAGAGATGTTCGGCTACGTGGCGCGTCAGTACCGCTGGTACAAGCTCGAGTTCGGGCTCACGATGCTCAGCTGGTGGGAGGTGACCATCTTCAGTACGTCTCGATCTTGATGTATACACGCCGCTCTCCTGTGTCCTCGGCGGCTCTGACGCCTCCTCCCCCTCGGCGCAGACAGCTTCCTGCTCGTCGTGCTCAGCGTCACGGGCTACTACCTGTACAGCTTCGGCTCGGCCGTCGCGGGACTCATCAAGAGCGAGTAGGGCGTCAGCGGGGGCCGCGTGGCGGATAGAGACCTGGGGCGAGTGCGATGGGCGAGGCCCGTGGAGCGGCGGCTGTGTGTATACTTTGAATGCCTTTTTGCTCCAGCTGCTCCGTGTTTCCTGCTGTGTAACATGGCGACGTCGCGCAAAAGATCGAGCGCTAGCGAGGCCTAAAACATGGCGATCAAGCACGTTCACAAGGCTCTGCGCCTTCGGCCTTGCATTGATTGATGGATGGCAGCTTGGTGGTAAGGTCTAAATATGGACCTGTCCATTAGTGGACCAGAGCGATAGCCTTCTCTTCCGGTTGTATGCACGCGGCGATATGACGTCGCTGCAGGAGCGGCTCGCGATGATGGAGGCGAACCCGAGGCGGCGGAACCGCGGCCAGGTGCCTCGCGACGTCGTCGCCGCCGCGCTCCAGTACCAGCGCGAGTTCGTGCACCGCGAGCTGGCGTTCAACACGGGCGCGATCTCGGACGGCGCGGAGAGTCTCGAGCAGCTGCGCGCCGACAAGCGCGAGGCGCGCGAGACGCGCGATATGATGTGGGAGGATCACTTCGCGACTCTCGCCAACAGCGAGCTAGTCAAAGCCACGGAGGCGCGGCGGAAAAAGCTCGCGCAGGAGACCGCGACGCTCTCTCAGCTGGCCTCGGACAGAGACAAGTGGAACATGGCCGTCGAGCTGCACATGCTCGAGTACTTGAGCGACTCGCTCTCGTCCGTCGACGCTGCGCGGCGCATGGACTACTTCTCGTCGTACCAAAAGTCGGGCCAGACGCCTCTGCACCGCGCTTGCAGAGCCAACGACGCAGAGCTAGTCCAGCTTTTCCTCTCACTCGGGGCCAACTTGACGGTCATTGACGAGGCCGGCAAGGTAAGTGTTGCGCACGGCTGCCTGTCTGGTGATGGCAACTACTGGAAGCTAAGCAGAGACTCGTGCATTTGGATGGACAGAGTGTTTTCCACGTCATGGCGGAGAATCGATCGGCTGCTTTGTTTCGAGCAACCATAGCGCAGCTAACAGACACCTCGAAAGCTATCCTTCTCCAAGTCGACAATACCGGCAGCTCGGTCCTGCACGCCGCGGCGTCGAATGGAGCCGACGAAATCCTCGAGCAAGTTCTCTCGGACCCGCATTGTGCCAGCATGGTGGCGCTTGTCGACTTGCAAAGAGGCACAGACAAAGCCACTTCGCTGCATCTTGCTGCTCGAAATGGGCATTCGCGGTGCCTCGAACTGCTTCTCGTGCTCGGCCATGCAAGCACGACCTTGAGAAACATCCACGGGTCGAATGCGCTACACTTGGCGCTCGAGCAAACGTTCAATGTCGAGAAGCTAGCTCATCTGTTCTTGGATCACACTCCCCAGCCGGATAGAAGCGACACCTTCAATGTAATGGACGAGCGCACGGGCGAATGCTGTCTTCACACCGCCATCGCGAAAGGTTTCCTTGGCTTCAGCGTGCTGCTGATACAAGACAAGGACATCCAGCTCAACACGTCCACACGGAAAGGAGCCTGGAGTCCCCTGCACCTCGCCGTGATGATCGGCTCACTCCGAGTTGCAGCGGCACTGGTAACAGCAGGGGCCATTGTCGATATGGTCGACGCTGACGGGCAAACGCCGCTGCTCTTGGCTTGTCTTAGCGGCCAGCTTGAGATCGTGCGCCTCCTCTTGGACAACCGCGCGAACCCAGCGCACCAGAACAAGCAGGCGCACTCCGCACTGCACCACCTCGCCGCCTTTTGTCACGATCGGCAGCTATTGGAGGATCTCGTTGGCGCCGGCGCGGATGTGAACGCCAAGTCGCTCAAGCTCAACACCCCACTGCACTTTGCCGCGATGAGCGGCAACGAGGTGGCCACGCAAGTGCTGCTGGCGAACGGCGCAAGCCCCAGCGTCATCAACGAGGACAAGCGCAGCGTCGTCTATCTCGCAAAGAAGTGGCGCCACCGCGGGGTCGAAGCGCTCGTGAAGCCGCCCGAGCAAACTTCTGAGACCGACGCTGGCGGTCCAGGAGTGCAAGCAGGGGCGACCGCAACAGCTTCTCGCGGAAACCAGCGGCCAGTCACGCCTGTAGGCTTTCACCGACACCTTCCAGGCGGTCGAAACTGCGTCTTGCTAACTCGCTCCAAGGGTGTGAGGCTGGCTGGACTGGGCGACGACGGCTCCGACTCGGACTCGCTCTTCGTGTTCGAGGAGGACGAGCAGATTCTGCCCTCTTCTCACCCTTGGCCCATCCTCGACGGCGTCGGTGGGCTGCCAGCACCGTGCCAGAGCTTCAGCGGCCTGCGCGAGCGGTTCATGGACCGCAGCACCGGACTACGGTCGCCACTTCGGCCAGTCATGAGAACACAGGAGCGACGGATCACCGGGCCGCCGTCGTCTCCACCTCGTGGCGGCAGCACCATGAACGAGGGGCCGCTGCAGCTGATCCGCACGACCGCGCGGTTCCTCCCGGGTCCGGTACGCGTTCCGTGGGAGATGACGGTCCCCGTCACAGCCGCAGGATCGAGATCCACGTCGGCCCAGCGCAAGCTCAAGCCGAGCGTGCGCGCCAACCTGGGGCTGCTGCGCGACCACCTGGCGCACGCCCAGGCGCTCCACTGGCCCGACCAGGCCGCCCGCTCGCCTGCGCGCGGGATCTCGGCGCCGGCGACGCTGCGGGGCTAAGCGGGCGGCCGATCCTTCCATGTAAAGAGAGTGCTGGTGTCCATCCTGGATCAGGTTGGCCAGGATTCCTGTCCATCCATCCGACCGCCGAGCAAGATCGCGCGCGCTTCAAGGTGGTCAAGCGACCATCACTCCACCTTGCAAGCCAAATGGCACGCGAACCCAATATACTGAAGCAATCTGGGGTTTTCCGAAGGATATCATCTGTAAAGGGTTTATTTAAGATTTATGGGATTAACAGTTTCATTCATTGCATCGATGTATAGGATTGTGAGAGTTTTTGGAAACGGCCGACCACTCGCCAGTATCTCGAACGCGGCGAGGAGGCGGCGCGCGCCGCGAGCGGTCGCGAGCGGAGCGATCCTGAGGCGGCGAGCGCTCCGGCGCCTGGTCAGGACGGATCTTGAGGCCGAGGGCTCTCAGCTAGAGGCATGAGCGACGATTTGGCGAGTCGCCGCGATCTTTTCTGGCCGCCCGAACCCAGCGCCTGGCGATGGCAACCGCGAGCGGTCGGCCGACGGTTCGCGGACGCAATTGCGTCCCAAAGATCGGGTAACGAGCGGAGCGCGTCGGCCACGTCGGGTCTCTTGACTGGCTGCCGCTGACAGCGCGTCGGCAAGCGGGGCGACGCTTCACCGTTGGAGCTGGGCGGTTGAAGACCTCACGATCCTTGGCGCGTGGACGGACTGGCGAGGGTGAGTGGCTGGCTGCGCAGCAGAGGAGCAACCGACACGAACTCAATGCGGGATCCGAATCAACGGACTCCGGCGCTCACTACTCGATTTGCAGCGTCGAGGAAACACCGCCCCCTCCGCTCCAGAGAAGGAAGCCTGCTCGTTGGTCCTCGGGTCAGCCGCGCTGCACCTTTCTTCCGGGCACCATGAAGACTCCCACGAGCTACGGGAGCGAGAATGAAGAGACGTCGTTCATCCGCCGCGTCGCCGCTCCGGATCGCCGCGGCGGGAACCGTCGCCACAAGAAGCGTGTGGCGATCGCGGCTGCCACGGTTGGCCTCGTCGCGGCGTCCGGCGTCGTCGGATATGCTTCGATGCAGCGCAGCGCCGCGACCGAGAGCGCCACGGCCTCGACCGAGTCGGAGCAGCTGGAGGCCAAGAATCGTGCGAGCCTGGCGGTGCCTTCGTTCGTCAACGAGCTCAACGACCCGTTCCACCCGGAGTTCAGCGAGATCGACACGAACAGCAACGGCATTATCTCTCGAACCGAGTACTTGGTGGCCTTGAACAAGCACTTCGACTCGGACAACTCCAAGGTGTCGGACTCGAGCCTTCCTGACGACATCAAGGACAGCTTGCTCATGCAGCTTGACAGCAAGTACGATGAAGACACGCAGTGTGCCCTGAGTGCCATCAAGAGGGTAAGTCGGTGTCAATCTCGACTGTAACGTCCGATGTGGGTTGCATCTGACAACTTTTTTTCCCCCCATCTTACAGATGAACGCGGACAGGTTGCAGATCAACTCGAAGAACATTGACACGTTCTTCCAGCGAATTGATGCCTGCGAGACTGCGACGATTGCTATTCCTCAGGATCTCCTCGACGAGTACAACGTGCCAGGCGAAGAAGCGTCACCTAGTGAGGTAACGTCGGACGACACCACTGTCGTGACGGTGGAGACTGCTAGCGGCGAGGAGACCCCTGTGATCATCCCAGACGTCCCGGTTGAGGACGGCAAGGACATCGTTGAGGTCAAGAACGATGAGGGCGACTTTGTGCCGACGGTTG
>JAADXX010000054.1:0-71756 GCA_023338025.1 Phytopythium oedochilum | reverse complement strand
TCGCCGGAAGAAGTTGTGTGTCACGGATGTCTTTGTGGCGGTCGCCATCTGCAAGGCCGCGTCGTCCTGCCAGCCACGGGCCGGGTTGGCTCTGGCGGCGTCCGGCGACCGCCACAAGTCGTATATCGCAACAGTCTCGGCGAAGTCGTCGCTGCCGTGAACGCCTCGACCGGCGACAGCTGACAGACACTGAGAGTAGAATGTCTGTGTAAGCGCTTCGATCGGTCGGCCGAGATGGCAGAGCCGGAGCACGTGCGCATTCGCCAGCACGTATGCCTCAAGCACGGACTGATTCATGTCCCGCAAGAGGCGCTCCCACGGCAGCGCCTTGGCCTCGTCGGTGCAGAACGCATTGAACGTCGTCTTGACGACGCTGACCTCGGTCTCGGCATTCGCGGCTCGCCGCGCTGCCACGTCTGGGCGTCGCCGGTGGCTAGTGTCGATTGGTGGCGCACCTTCTGACAGTGCGTTGCGCACGTCTTGGGCCGCTCCGCCCGATCGCGGCGACTCCTCCCGGTTCGGAGATTGCGAGCGCTTCCACTTCTTCGCCATCGTGGCGAATGCCGAATGGCGGTCGCCACGGCGAGCGAAGTCTGATCGCGCTCTGGGGATTGCAGTTCGGCATACAAACTTCTTGAGTCGAAGGTGAGGCCGTTGGATCTGGGAGTGGCGTTGAAGAAGCTGCAGTCTGCAAGGGTTCTGGTTCAACCTCGCTCCCTGAACGGGATTGGGCGCTTTAAACAATGAGAGGCACGTGCCGACAGCCACAGCAAGCGGCTGTGCAGGGGTGGCGAGGAGCGAACGGTCAAGGTTTACAGCGTACTCCATTGTCGATCCAATGGATGTCCTGGTACGACTGCGAACCGAGACGTCAACGCGTCGCGGAACATCCTGATGCTGCTGGAGGAGTGCGCGTTCCGAGGCCGGCCCAGACCGCGCCCGTTCGCGAGAGACTAGTGTCGCCGAGTGCCTCCGCGCCGAAAGGCGCCGAGGAGGCTCGGCCGACAGCCTGACCAGCTCAGGCATTGCTGTAGGACGAGAGGTAAGCACAAAGATGATTCATATTCATAGAACTTATAAACTCTAGCTTTCGACCAGAAGCAACCCGAGCCATTGCGCGCCACTTGCGAGAGCAGCCGAACGCTGGGAGCGAACCATCGGGATGTATACTCACGAACGGGACGGACGTGGTCGCGGGCAGCGACAGCAGCGGTGGATGGACCGCTACCGCGCAACCGCGCGGAGAAACGAAAAGGGTAGTCGGGCACGAACGCAGCACGTCATGACGGTTGCAGACGGAGTCGGCACCCACCGCACCTCCTCCCTGTTGCTTGGCACGGCTGGAACAGGTAAAGGAAGACCCGGCGCGTCTGGAGTCTCGCTGCTTACGAGAACTTCTCCGAGTGGTAGTCGAAGACCGTGCCGCCAGGCTCAGAGGACGAGTACTTCTTGCACATGTCGCCGAGCATCTTCTCGAGCGTATGCGGACCGCAGTAGAAGACGCCAATCTCCTCGCCCGGGTGCGCGTTCCTGGCGTCATTGAACGTGCGGTCCCAGTCCGGGCGGCCAAAGTGCGTCAGCTGGCGCGACTTGAGACCCGACACAATGTCCTTGCCCGTCTGGTCGTGCACGAACTGCTGGAACATCTTGAGCTGCGACGCGTTCTCGCCGCCCTTGACCGTGCTTAAATACTGGTGCGCCTCGATCACCTGGTCGCGGTCCATCGCCGTGATCTGGTTCATCGTCTCCTCGAACCAGCCGAGCGACTCCTGTCCGCGCGTCACCCAGTGGAAGTACAGCTTCTGGATCTGGAACGAGCTCGGGTGGCGCACAGCATTGCACTGGAGGCACCGGTTGTCTTCCCACAGGTGCACGACATCCTTGAGGATCGAGGCGAATGGCGTCACACCGATACCCGCACCCACGCAGATCACCGTCTTGTAACGGTGGTAGTCCTGAGTCGGGGATCCAACGGGGCCGTCCAGGTACACGTCCGGGTACTGCTTCTGGTTCTCGTGGCAGTCTGAGATCACGCGGTGCAGAGCGCCGGTCCAGTCGCCCGACTTGCGGACGTGGATGCTCAGATAGTTGTCACCAGGCGCCGAGGAAATCGTGAAGGGATGCCACTCGTGTCCAGAGATCAGCGGGACATTGATAAACAGGTACATGCCCGGGCGGTACACGAAACGGCGGGGCTTCTCCATGAAGAGAGCAACCGTTCCGTCGAGCTCCACCGCCTCCATGATGCGCACTGGTGCCGCAAACATCTTGGCGTAGCGGAACCGACGCTCGACCAGGTAGATGAGAAACGGCGGCGTGATCCAGATGTACGAAGAGGAGCGCGCCAGCCACGAGGCCGCGCCGTGGAAGGCGAGGACGATTAGGAAAACGCCGAAGAGCATGTGCGAGTACCAGAATAGGTTGAAGTTGCCCTGGCGGAACTTGGGGATGGCTGCAAGCGGGAACGAGATGAGCGTGATGACAAGGAGGATGACGCCCGTCCAGACCGGGAGCCCTTGAAGCATGACGGTGAACGGCGGGCGTCCGTCGTACTCCATGAACGACGGCACCTTGCGCGAGAAGAAGATGGAGTGCCGAATCTCGTCCTCCGTCGCGATGAGGTACAGGTAGATCTCGTTGCTCACGTGGGCGAACGTGTGGATGAGACCGGCAGTGAGGAGCACGCTGCCGGCAATCTTGTGGAACTCGATGTGGTCATCGAACGGGATGTAGCGCCAAAGCAGGGGGCTGCGCTTCATGACGGCCGTGATCGAGCGGCACATTGGCAGCAGCACGAACACGCAGTTGAGCATGGCGACCTGGGCGTTGGCGCGAGCGATACGAAGACCCCAGCCGATCGCCGGGTCGACTTCGTAGTGGAACCACTTGAGCCAAAAGGCCGCGTTGTTGAGCAGGAAGTAGAACAAGAGCCACCAAATGCGCAGCTTGTTGGCGTCGTAGAAGCGGCCGAACTTGGACTTCGGCGCAATGGGCGCCGCGTACCGAGGCTCCTCCTTCTTGAGCTCGTACGAGCCGCTCACGTACGGGTGGAAGACTACGCGGAACTGCTCGTACGTCATGGAGCCGTTGACGACGTTGGCCTTGCGGAAGAGCATCTTGGCGACGGTCGGGAAGTCCGTGCCGAGCGCCTCGAGCTTGTTGGTCGCAAAGTTGGACTCGAGCAGCTGTACGATCTGCGGCTCGATGATGTAGCCCGTGTTGTCCGGGTCCAGCGTGTCGAAGATGAAGCGCAGCTTCTCTTCGACGCCAACGTCCAAGTCCATCACGGCGTCGATGAGCACGGCGTTACCGTCGATCATGCCCGTCTTCTCGTCCTCGTACCCCTGGAACTCGTCGCCGTCGACTTCGAATGCCTGGGAGAACGTCTCGCGGTCGACGTACCCGCCCTTGCCCGTCGTGATGCTGCCCATGACGTCGCGCAGCGCCTGTAGCTTGGTCATCGGGGCTGCGTCGTCCATGTGGTACCCCTGCTCGTCCTGCGCGAGCGCAATCGAGTACTTTTGCTCGAACGCGCAGTCGCCGAGCACGGGCACCGACACGACGTCGCTGCCGGGCGGCGGGCCGTACGTGGACGCACCGAGCACCGCCGAGATGTTGGACAGGCGCGAGATGCGCTCGCTGACCATGGACGAGCGCAGCATGGCGTCCACGTTCGGGCGGCGGCGGCCGCGCGCCTTGCCGCTCGCGCCCACGAAGTGCGTGTCCGTGTGGTTCATGTTGACGAACTGCGCGCTGTCCATGAAGCTCGCCTGCACGGGCTTCTTGATCTGCGGCGCCGCCACCGACACGACCTGGTGCTGGTGGATGCCGTCGCCCTTGACGCGCCGGCCGCCCGCGGGCGTCGAGATGTCCACGAACGCCTGGCTCGTGCCGGGCGTCCCGCGCTGCCGCTCCGTCGTGCTCGGGCCCTCGGGCGGCAGCAGCCCCGCGTTCGCGAGCTTCTGCCGGTCGCGGCTCATCGCGCGGCCTTTCTCCATGGACGACTCGACTGGAGCGGGGGGAAACACGGAGTGATGGTCGTCGGGTTGCGCGGAAAAGCGGATGTGGTCCGGCGGTGTTGCTCCTTGTTCGCTCGCGTACAAACAAGCAAGACCGTCGTCGATGGGACCCGCTGCGAGCAGAAATACGCGACGGATCCGCGATAACAGGCAGGCTGGGCCTCGATGTGGGCGAGTTGGCAAATGCCGTCGCCTTTTCTACTTGGTCGTGTGCCATCGTGGCAAGCTCCACAGCTCCACACACGACACCATGAGCGGCGCGACCTCTCCCACTGACAGGCGTCAGCTGCGGGTTTCTATGCTGAGAAAGTGGCGATGACACCAGCTGGTCGTCGCGAAAAGGTGGTTTGGATTTCACGGTATACATTGCCCACCATGTAAAAGTTCAGGATGGAGCCGTTGACCCGCCCGTCGCGTACACACTTGCCCACTCTCGCTTTGATCTGGAAAACCAGATGGACCCAGTTTGGTGATTCGTCTGTGCCTTATTGGAGAGTCTGCACTTACGTCCAGTATAAGGCGGCTGGCAAACTGGAGAAACGAGCAGCCGCTTTGTAAAGAATCCCAACACCACGTGAGTAGGCGTGCGTACCGCACCGCACTTGCAGTCAACGGGAACTGTTGAATGGGTAATGCTCTCAGGCAAGAACTGTTCCTGTTTTCAGCTGAAACGTTTAGCTGCCACTTCGGCAGATGGTGTGTTGAATCACGATACGTTCACGAGGGCGGAGATGCGAGGTGTGCACTTCCCGCTTTGTTATCTCCGCGTTTCGTTGCTTCCGGGCTGATTGTCTTTTACAGTCATGTCGCCTTTGGTTTAACGCGTACAGTAACGGTAAGCGTCGTCAGTATCTTCCGACGGGCGTCAAGGACTCAAGAATTTCGTGGATCAGAAAAGGCAGGTCGCTGTCCTCGACGACGCGACAGACTGTTAGACGCCAGCACCTTCCGCCAACACACTGCTCGTGTACACTAGTACTGCGCTTAGCCGAGCAGTAATGTAAGGCAGCGTCGTCTACAACTCCAGGGAAAACTCAGCACCGAAGGGATTTCGCCCCAGCTGGCTTCGAGGAACAAAGTGGCAGCAAAAAAGAAGCGAGCCTGATAAACATGGCACGTGTTGGTGAACTCCTTGACCACGAGCTGCAGATCGATCTTGAGGCGGCCAGCTCTGCAGCTGGAACCACTTCCACGGGGCGGCATGTCGGCCAGCTGTCTGCGTCGACTACGTAGTCGCTCAGATGCAAGTCGAGCTTTGCGCTGTTGGGGTCCTACAATCACAATTCAAATCTGATTTCATCATTTTGCTAAAAAACAATTGAAATATATAGTTGACCACAATGGAAAATGATCAATTTGTCAGTATATTCGTATTTGCAAATCAATTAAAAATGAAAGTCCTCTCGTGATTATTGTATACAAGTGTTTTGAATCGCGAAAAACTTCAAATATAGTCGCTCGACTTTTTTTACACAATTCAGGATGGTATGTAAAGCGTTTAGGGTATAATTTTAGAGATGAATAACAAAACCCCTCCCGAAAAGCATGATCGATCATTAGTTATCATCGTTATTTGCACCGAAAAGCCGTGGTCTCTAAATGAGTCACTGCGGGATGCTACAATTCATATCGTCGAGTGCTCGGACAGTACAGTTATCTGCCCGAATATGCAACGGCTCATCTTCAATGATCTTCCTAACTGTGTAAATCAATAATTTCTCAATAACTAGGAATTGTATGTGGTACAGACTTATACACATATATTTTGACTTGATTAATATATATCATACATTGCATATTCGAGCATATTACTGTAATAGCCTAACGATAACCCCGGCGCGATCTTCACCACCGCAAATCATGGCAGGGGATCTCTCGCGCTCGGTCCGCCGGCTGCTGCTGCTGCTCGGCCTCTACGCGTCGGCGCGGAGCCCTTCGTGCGCCGCCGCCGCCCCTACGCAGGTGCGCGTGGTCGCGATTCACCCGCACAACACGAGCGCGTTCACGGAGGGCCTGGCGATCGACGGCGGCGCGCTGCTCGAGTCCACGGGGCTCAACGAGGCGTCCTTCATCCGTGAGTACGCGCTGCCGCGCAGTGGCGACGGCGCCAAGCGCGCCACTCCGCCAAGCGCGACCCGCGAGTACGCACTGGACGCCTCCATCTTCGGCGAGGGCATCGCCGTGCTGGGCGACACGCTGTACTCGCTGACGTACCGCGCCGGCAAGATCCTCTCGTTCTCGCGCGCCTCACTCGCTCCGCTGGGCGAAGCGCCGCTCGCAACGAGCACGGGCGAGGGCTGGGGCTTGACGACGGATGGCGAGTTCCTCGTCGTGAGCGACGGCTCGTCGCTGCTGCAGTTCTTCGACCCGACGCGCGGGTTCGCGCTGCACCGGTCCGTTACGGTGCACACGGCCGCGGGCAAGCCGGTGGACAAGGTGAACGAGCTCGAGTTCGTCGAGGGCGAGGTGCTCGCGAACGTCTGGTTCCAGGACGTCGTGCTGCGCATCGACCCCGCGGACGGCGCGGTCATCGAGTCGATCGACTTTGCGTGGCTCCCGAGCCTCGTGTCCAACCTGCACACGGAGCCGATGGTGAGCGACGCGCGCTGGCGGAGCGAGGCCGTGATGAACGGCATCGCCTACGACCGCTCCAGCGGACACGTGTTCGTGACCGGCAAGCTCTGGGACTCGCTCTTCGAGCTCGAGCTGTCGTTCCTGGACCACCACAGCCTGCCTCTCGGCTATCATCGACACGAGTGAGCGAGCAATGCACACGAACGACCGGCGTGGCGAGTATCATACGAGTGAGACTTCATCACACATCGATTCGATAAGTTAGGTCGCGCTCGCGACGGACTAGGAGCCTGACGACCGGAACGACAGCTCGCCGCGTGATATCGACGCCTCCTTGGGGCTCTGCCAGCTCACGAGTCGTCCAGGCGACGGTGTCGAGCCATTCACCGAGTGCTGAGAGCGTAGGTCTTCGGTCAGCAAGCGGTCGACGCACATCAGCGGCTGAATATGGACAGCGCCACGAACCTGCTTGGATGCGTCGCGTTGCCGCGGGTAGTGGCGTCTATCCTCGTCGTGCTGGCGGCGGCTTCTTCGGCGAGACGGCGGTGGCGGATACGATGAAGAGGGAGCGGGCGAACCGCCAGTTCCCCTCACGACCGCAGAGTCCGACTCGCTCTCGCATCCGCTCCCAACCTCTTCGTCTTCCTCCTCGTCCTCCTCGTCCTCGTCTTCTTGGAGCGTGAGCTCGTGGATCGTGACGGCCTGCTCGTCCAGCCGCCTTTTGAGCTTGGAGCGCTCCGCCTGCAGCTTGGCGACCTGACGCGTGAGCTCGGCGCTCCTGCTCTCGAACTCACCGCGCCACGCCGCCTTCTCCGCCTTGAACTGCGTCTCGAGCGCGCGTAGGGAGGTCTCCAGCGCATCTCGCTCGCCTCGAAGCGCCATGACGGTCCCGTGGCTGTCGCTGCTTGTGCTGCTATCGCAGTCGCTGTAGTGTCGGCCGCGTATGGGCGATGCTCGCTGCGAAGTCGAGCTCTGGATAGCGACTGGAGTTGGCGGATGAAGCGACGACCGCGGCGATGACAGCTTGGTCTTGACCGGAGACACGTACGCCTCCGACATCTTGGTCTGGAGCAGGTCGTCGATCGTGTGCGCTTGCTCCTGCTCGAGAGCAGCCGGCGCATGAGACGCTAGCTAGTGCCACGGCGTTAGGGCGGCGATGCACGCACCTCGATGAGCAGGTTCGCGCTGAGCTGCGCCTCGACGATCTCGCTCCAGTGCCGAGCCTTCTCGCGCTTGAGCAGCTCGTACTGCTCGCCAAGCTGCTCGAGCGCCGTCGCCTGCGACGCGTGCGACTCGCGCAGCTCGGCCAGGACTCGCTCAAGCTCGCTCCGGTCCTTCTCGACCCGCTCGCGCTGCGATAGGCAGCGTCAGTATCGTGCAGAGAGATAGAGAAAGCGGCTTCTCTGTCGAGCAACCCACCTCGTGGTCTCGTTGAGCCTCTAGCTCCTGCACCTTCTTGCTCTGGTCCGCCGTCTTCGTCACAGACGCAACGACGGTCAGTCCTTCCCCTCAACATGCACGACGGACTGGCGGCACTCACCACGACCGTGAGGCTGTTGAGGTTGGCCATGAGCGTCTGCACGGTCTTGTTGCTGTCCTCGAGCTGCCGCGCGGCCTCCCGCGCCTGCTCGTTGCTCGCATTGTCCCGCTCAACCGTCTGCTCCAGCTCTGCCTCGAGCGCCTCGTTCCTCTCGGTCAGCTCGTTCCGCTCGCGCTCCCCACGCTGCACTCGCGCCTTGAGCTCGTCCACCTGCTGCCGGAGGACCTGCAGCTGCTCGCACGCGGCTATATACTTGGCGTTGACGTCCTGGAAGCGGTCCCAGCGCTCGAGCTCCATGTCCTTGGCGACCTGCAGCCGCGTCTGCTCGCGCGCGGCCTCGAGCTTCCTCGCCTCGTCCTCGACCCGCGCCTCGGGCGTCTTGAGGCAGGTCGAGCACGTGACGCTCGCCTTCTTGTGCTGCTTCTCGAGCTCCCAGCGCTCACGCTCCATGGCCTTGACGGTCTCCTCGTGCCGCACCTTGGCGTGCTTGATGCTCTCGTACAGCCGCGCGTTCTGCTGCTCGACGCTCGCGCGCGAGCGGAACAGCCCGTTGTAGTCCTCCTGCAGCATCACGAGCTGGTTCCTCGAGTGCTGGTGCGCCTCGAGCAGCTCGCGCACCTTGAGCTTGGACCGCTTGACCATGAGCAGGTGCTCGGCCCGCAGCTCGCTCTTGCCGGCCAGCGCGGCCTGCAGCGCCTCGGCCGTGTCCTCGAGCTTGCGCTTGTAGCCGGCGGCCTCGGCCGCCATCTTGTCGCGCAGCTGGAAGCTCGACGCCTCGCGGAAGCGCGCCTCCTGCAGCTCCTTGTCGACGATCGACAGCCGCGTGCGCGCCTTTGTGAGCTCATCGGCCAGCGGCCGTCTCTCGCCCTGCCACTGCTTGCGCTCCTGCTCGAGCTTGCAGCGCAGCTGGTCCACGCGCGTCCGCAGTGCCTTGCGCTCCTCGTGGGTCGCGCCGACGCTCGCGGCCGCCTCCTTCTTGACCAGCGCGAGCGCCTCCTCGTGCCGCTTCTCGAGCGTGCGCAGCGTCTCGCCCAGTCCGGAGAGCTTGCTCTGGTCCGCCTGGTGCTGGTCCAGCGCCGACTCGAGCAGCGAGCTCGTGTGCGCGAACCGCGCGCGGAAGTCGTCGCGAGATGCCTCGGCCGCCCCCAGCGCCGCCTGCAGCGCCGCGATCTCGCGCTTGAGCTGCACCGCGTGGGCGCTCGCGGCCGCCGCCGCCTTGCTCGCCAGCTGCTCCTTGCGCACGAGCTGTTGTCGCAGCGTCTCGAGGTCGCGGAGGAACGCTCGCCGCTCCTGCTCGCGGACCGGATGGAGGTCAGGCGACGCTTGCGATCCCGTACATGGTGAGGGGAGGCGGAGGACACGCACCTGGTCGAAGCAGCGCTGCGCGTCCTTGAGCGACAGCGTGGGCGCCGCCGCCGCGGCCGGCTCGAGCATCCTAGCGCGTGCGTGGCGTCCGCGGACAAGGAGGCACTAGCTGGCGCCGGTTTCCCCAACAGCTCCTTACGCGCACTTCAAGAACCTTTCACAACGCATACTATTGCTTTATATTGTGTATTTCCAAAACATTAAAGCTCATATTGTCCTCTGATATACGATACTAAATCCATAGTGAATACTCTTTACAATTTACTCGCCTGCAAATAGCTTGGTTTCGTAACGACGCCGGCCGCCGCCCGATTTACACCGCTCCGCCCGCGTCCGCCGCGGCCGCATGGCGACTCATGCAAGCGCCTCAGCTCAAATGCTCAGCGCGTCTTCCTCCACGGCCCGAGGGCGTCGCCTAGAGCCCATGCGCGTCGCACAGCAAGACGTTCCCACTGCTGATGCCACATCTGATATAACAGCTGTTAAGAACTCATAACACGTCAATCCTATCGAATCCGTCTTTGATTCGCAAGAAGGCATGACGACGCTCCGGCTGCGGCAGCTGCAGGTGCTGCACCGCCACGGCGACCGCACGCCGCTGCACAACGTCTTCCACGGTAGCGCGGCGCTCGCGGAGGAGCTGGCGGAGCGTCAGCTCTGGGAGCGGCAGCTGCCGGCGCCCGCGCGGCTCGCGGCGCTGCGGGACACGTACGTCGTGCGGTCGGCCGATCCGCTCGCTGCTGGCGCCGCGTCCGCGAGCGCCGCGACCGGCCCGGCGCTCCAGCAGCGGCCGTTCGGGTACCTGACCTCACGCGGCATCGACCAGATGCTCCTCCGCGGCGAGCGCATCGTACGTGGGCCTGAGCGAGCGGCTGGCTATTGCAAGCAGAGGCTGACGGAGATGATGATGTGGCGACTCGACAGCGCGGCTTCTGCGAGGACGAGGGGTTCGCGCTGGACGCCCTGGGCCCGGCGCACGCGCAGATCTTCAGCAACGCGTACACGCGCACCCAGCTGAGCGTGCAGGCGCTGCTGCACGGGCTCTTCCGCGACGCGCCGCGCGTGCTGCCGAGCGTGCGCGTGCTCCCGCCGGAGACCGACATGATCAACAGTGAGCGCTCCTTCGCTCTCTCGGTTCTATTGTAGAGGCGCGGCTCGCTGACGGCTCATGCCGTGCTCCATGTGCAGCCTACGCGGCGTTCCCGGAGATCGGGCGGCTGAAGGAGGCGCTGGAGCAGGACGAGGCCGCGTTCCGCGACCGCGAGGCCGAGATGCGCCGCGTCAAGCGCGAGCTCGCGCGCGCCATGCCCATGTTCGCGAGCGGCGACGTCCCCTTCACGTGGATGTACGCGGCCGACTACTACATGTGCCGGCGCGCGCATGGCGTCCCGTTCGTGGCCGGGACGGAGCCTCACGCGGACGCGACCGTGCGTCACCTCGGCTTCCGCTTCCACCAGGTGAGCGGCAGCATGCAGAGGTGGACGCCTCTCACTCTCTCACACTCTCTCACACTCTCTCTCACACACACTTGGATGCGCTTGCCACGCTGCAGTTCTACTCGCACCGACGCATTCTCCAGCTGGTGGCGGGTCGGCTGGTGCACAACGTGCTCCGAGAGATGAAGCGCGCCGTCGCGGAGCACCCGGACAGCAACAGGCTGGTCATCTACAGCGGCCACGACGTGTCGATCCTGTCGGCGCTGCACGCGGTGAACGCCTCGCTGGTTGACGACGTCGCCTGGTGGCCCGAGTACTCGTCCGCGCTGGCGCTCGAGCTGCTGGAGGACCAAGACGGCCGCTGGTTCGTCCGCTTGCGCCTCGACGGCGAGGTGCTGCGGCTCAAGCACGCCGCGTCGCCCGTTGTCGCATTAGACGAGTTCAGTGACCTGGTTGCCGACCGCGTCGGGCAGTCGGCGCCATAGACCGACGCGTCCAGCGCCTCATGCAGCTGGCGCCGTCGTACGAGCAGAGTGTGGAGCAATACGAAGACAAGTCTATGGAGCAAAAGGAGGCTCGCGAACAGCAGCTGACTACTGCGCGAGAAGCTCCGCGACCTGCAGCGCGCGCTTGTACCGCCGACGGCCGAGCTTGACCGCCATGGACTCTTGCTCCTCGTCCTCCTGCTTGTCGGGAACGCCGGCGTCGATGATCTCATGCGCCGACTCCAGCACACGCTGTCATTAAAAGAGGCGCAGAGCCATTGCGTTAGAGCCTTGAACGGCGAGATGGAGGGATGGCACGGAACCGCAAGCGCGTACCTGACGCGCAGCTCCCTGGATGCCGCCCAGGTACTCGAGCACGAGCGAGAACATGGACTTGGGCACGACGTCCGCCTCGTACATCCAGCGCAGGACCCACTGCTGCTTGATTTTCTGTATCATCAGCGCCACAACCAACGCGTCAGCGCGCGCCTTCTCCCCCCCCCCCGATGAACGCCAGCACATGCGCCTACGCACCTTGAATTTCCAGGGCATCTCGCCCTCGGGCACGGGCTCCTCTCGGCGCTTCCACTGCTCGAGGTAGAAGCGCGCCTGCTGGATCATCTCGGGCGAGCGGTCCGCCTTGCCGCCGCCCTCGCTCTCGGCCGGCGCGTCCGCGCTCTTCTTGCTGCTGCTCTTAACGGCCGCGGCCGCGCCGCGCGAGCGCTTCTTGGCGCTCGAAGCCACCGTTTCGCCATTCTCGTCGAACTTGACGTGGGTCTTGGGAGCCCCCGCGAGCGTCGCCGGGGCGGCGCCGGCACTCTCGGGCTTCTTCGACTTGACGGCCGCCTTGAGCTTGCCGCGCTGCTTCTTGGACGGCTTGGACGCGGCCATGGCGTCGTCGGGAAGGGACGACGAAGGTGACCGCCACCCCAGCTAAGGCTTTAGCGTTAGCAGCCAGTGAAAGTGCGACGCCTTGATTGTCGCCGTTGAAAGGCATTCATATCGGTTGAGTGTTGAAAAATCCCAGCAGGTTTGTGCGTTAAGAAGCAAAGATTGACCAGCCTTGAGGTTCTATATGACCACGATGATTGGCGGAATCTAATTGATTCGATTCGTTGATTGGTGGGATCGAATTAAGATGCCCTAATCCGCGCCTTTTCGCGGGAGTTGAGCAAAACGTTCGTCGCTGCTCCCGCCAAAATTGACACACGCTAATGGAAGTTGGTCGGCATGGCGCACTTCTCTTCTTCCTTGCTTGCGCGGCAGGCGGGGCGAGTTGGCGCGCGAGGCGGACGCATACGCACACGACCGGGCTCTGCCTACCCGGACATGTACATTAGCGCCACTGTACCTTCCATTTGATCGCGCTACGACCGCCGCCCCGCCGCCCTGCAATGTGCCATCACCACACTAGCGTCGCGCGCAAGCGGCCGCGCTCGAGCTCGCTCGGCGGACATACGAGCAACGACAAGGAGAACAGCGGTAGCAGCACGCTAGTGCCGCGCGCGGACTCCATCAAGGACCAGAGCGGCAAGCTTGCAGCCGCCAAGCGGCAGCGATCGCGAGCGTCTCCTACAGCGGTGGACGACCAAGCGGACGACGCTCCAGCCGTAGACAGCGAGACAGAGGACAGCGACACGGACGAGGACTACGAGGACGAGGACGACGAGGACGAGGACGACGAGGACGAGGACGACGAGGACGAGGCGACCGCGGAGCACCGCGACGAGATCGTGGTGGCACTGCTGACCATCACGTCGGCGCTCGCTCTGTCCAAGGAGACGCTGCACGTGTGCGTGAACCTGCTGGACCGGTACCTTGAGCGCTGCGGCGTCGAGGTCTCAAGGCTCGAGGCGCTTAGCATTGCGTACGTCGTGTATTGAGTGCTGCCACGCCGTGGTGTACGTCACGCTAACGGTCGAGCTGTGCAGGTGCCTGTGGATCGCAGTCAAGTTCGTCGAGACGCCAGTCACCATCGCACACAACAACATCAAGCAGACCTTGCAGAGGCGGCGGCTTTCGGGCAACGTACGTCGGTCCTTATGGCATCTAGCAATGCCGTTGGTCGAGAGATACTGACTTGTCAAGTGCCGGTGTCGACTTGCTGCCGTGTTCAGTGGGCGTGGAGCGAGGTCCTGGACTTTGAGCGCGCGGTGCTGCAGGCGCTCAACTACCGCGTCATGGCGCCGACGGTGCTGTCCTTGCTGCAGCGGCAGCTCTACTCGGACTCGGATAGCAACATGGACAATAACAACAGCAGCATCCGCGGTGACAGCGTTGGCCAGGCTGCAACGACCATGTCGCCCAAGCAGCGACACCTCGCGCTGTACTTCGCCGACCTGCTGCTGCTCACGTCGCGCGCGAGCGCGCACAGCAGCGACACGCTGGCGGCCGCTGCCGTGTTCGCCGCGTCGGGCCGCCGCGTGCAGGACGCGCCCCCATCTCTGCTCGAGCCCGTGCTGCTGCTCTTCGTGGCGCACCGCGACACCATCAACCCGGCGCACCCAGGCTTCAAGGCGCGGTTCGCGCTGCGCTGCCAGTACGGCACGAGGCTCCACGCGCCTTGGCGCGTGCCGTTCGACCCGCGCTGCAGCTGCCGCGTGTGCGAGCGCGTCGTCGACGAGCGCGAGACCGCGAGCGTCTGATCATCTGCGCAGTATAGTACATTGTAGACTAACTGGAGAGTACATGATGGCCATCCATGTAGGCAACGAAACCAAAGGCTTGGGTCGTGAGTGAACTGGCCGCTTCCATGGCGGCCGCAATGCATCCATGCGCCTCGCGCACGCTCGTCCGCTCTCGCCTGTATCCAATGGACGAGCGTGGAGGCCCCGACAGTCACGCACACATGCAGTGGTGGTGCTATTCGCTGCGGCAACAGGCGCCTACAGCAGGTGCGACTTGCGCAGGTCCTGGTACTTCTTGTAGCCGGCGGCGACGACCGCGCCGACGACGAGCACGAAGAGCAGGAAGGGCGTCTTCCAGCCGCCCGACTTGGCCGCCGTCTCCTCGACCGTCTGCTGCAGCTTCTCGTCCACCTGGTCGCGGATCGCGTCCACCGTGCTGCTCACGCGCTCCGTCATCTTGCCGTTGGCCCAGGCCTCGAGCTCCGCGATGCGCTTCTCGTCCTCCTTCTCCTGCTCCTTGAGCTTGCGGATGCTGTTCTCCGTCGACTCCTTGAGTGCCGTGAACTGGTACTCGAACTCCTCGAGCAGCTGCAGGTACTTGCGCTTGACCAGGCGCAGCTTGGCGTCCGAGTCGCCCTGGCTCAGCTCCGCCTCGAGCTCGCGCGACGTGTCGTTCTTCTGCTTCTCGTCTCGCGTCGCCAGCTCCGAGTCGTCCACCTGGCTGCTCACACACACACATGCTACAGCATCAGACACTGTAGCAAACTGCTGATGCATACGAGTAGGAACGTACTCGAAGACCGAGAGCCCGATGACATCGTGGTTGTCGGCGAGTCCGCCCGTCGAGGCGGTGATGCCCATGACGGCCCTGTCCAGCCAGTCGTCCGGGATGGTGACGCGCTGCGAGTAGCAGGGCTCCCACTGGCCCGAGCCGGCCGCGTCGATCGAGATCGTGAGCTGCTGCGCCTTGTACTGGATCTTGGCGCGTGAGCGGCTCGTCGACGGGTTGAAGTTGGCGTTCTTCTCGTGGTAGCGGATGCCCGGCGCCATGCAGCCGACCTTGTCCATCTCGTTGAGCTGGTCCAGCGTCTTGGAGCCGTCGTTCTCGAAGAACGTCACGTCTTTGTGGCCGCCGGCGTGCTCCTGGTTGACGAACGTGTCGAACACGACGCCGAAGCCCTTGAAGTTGCCGATGAACCCGTGGTTGTCGCCCTGCACGTACTTTTGCGAGTCGGTGATCCAGAGCGCGAGCCCGTCGCCGAACCACGACTTGGCCTGCCCGCTGATGCGGAACGTCAGCACGGCCTCGAACTCGCGCGCGCCCAGCTGCTGCTTGCCCCAGATGTACCCGCGCTTGCTCTGTCGGTCCGGCGTCAGGCGCACAAAGTGCCGGTTCACGGCCGCCGACCCGCCGGCCTCGAAGGCGTCGCCCACGCGGCGCCCGCCCTCGGCGTCGATCGCGTCGAACGGCTTCTCGAACGACACGCGCTCCAGCAGCTTGGCGCGCGCCTCCTGCGGCGCGCAGACCAGCGCCAGCGCCGCGCAGGCCCACGCCACGCGCGTCGCGATCGATCGCAGCATCTTCGGCCGCCGGACTCGGACTTGCGGTGTATGTATGTACCGTATCGGGAATGACGTGGAGACTCGCCAGGCAGGCAAGGGGAAAGGCTTCGCACTGTGTATACTCGGCAAGGTACGATTTGATGAACTTCTTCTGCAAAGTGCGATTTGGTCCTGGCACATGATTGACGCATATTGTGCTGCCGTATCTTGCGGTGAGCCCTATGCGGATTGGAGTGTCTGATTTCGTATCGACTAGACCTCCCAGTCCTCGGAAGGCTGTCATTGGCGCCCCGCCAGGCACTTGACCATCTCGTGCGAAGGTTGGAAGGCCTCATGGTCGTCATTGGCATCGAGTCTCTGCGTTCAGAGCTTGAAGATGTCGCTCGTGGACGACTGGCGGTGGCGCAGGGTTCGCTGGCGCGGCGGCGAGTTGGTCAGGCTCTTGCGCACCGACGAGAGGAACGTGGGGTCGACGCACTCGGTGACGAGGTCGTGCACCTCGCGGGCCAGCTGCTCGCGCTGTGTGCGGATGGCCGAGACCTGGTCGGCGTGCGCCGTGATCTGGAACAGGAACCGCACGTTCTCGGCGAGCGACCGCCCCTCCTCGAGCACTCGAATGTGCGAGTACAGCAGCACCGGCAGAGCGACTGCCAACGCGTACGCGTACGGCGGACCGAGCACGAGCCACGCCGTGAGAATCAGTGTGCACCAATGCGCCGGGATGAGGACACTGTTGGATCAGACGGAGCAGCTAGCGAGTCAGTCGAGGCCCATCGGCACCACACACGAGCGACAACAGCATTGGCGGCGTACGCTGCTGCGAAGATCTTGAACTGCGACTTGGACTCGATAAAGCCGGCTAGGGTGTTCAGCTTGGAAGCTGAGAGCGCAACAACGGCAGCACTGTTAGTGTGTAGGATGCACACCGAGCGGTTTGCCAAGACACCAACGTACCGATGAAATAGTACGGGAAGTGGAGCAAAATCCCCGGGGTCGCCAGCGGAAGCAGCACTAGCAAGTACAGCGCGCGCTCGAGGAACATTTGGACGAGCGAGTCCTTCTTCTCCAGCGGGAGGATGATCTCCTGGTCCTTTATGCGCAGACGATCGAGCTTGTCCCGGTACTGGTCGACCTTTTCGCGGACGTCAGCGATCTTCTGCTTCTTCGGCTCCTCGCCCGGGTCCTTCTCGAGCATGTCGATGATGTGCTGCGTCAACCGCACTTCCTCGTTCGCGGCGATCGAGCCCGGGGTGTTCAAGAACAGTCGCCGCATGGCTCGTGCGGTGTTGATGGTGCTGAAGTCCGACGCGTTCAGCGTCACGTCGCGCATTTTCTCCTCCAGACAGCCCGTCAACCGCTTGACTTCCGCGTGCTCGTCGAGCTTGAACGCGTCCGAGTTGATATCGTCCGGCGAGATGACCATCGGCTTGCCGAACTCGAGCGCCACTTGGCTGCTCCACGCGCAGTAGGCCCATGCGGTTAGCGCCTGAAGCCACTGCATCTCCAGTACAGCATTGACATACTACCGCGTACCTTCGGAAGTGGTCCTTGTTGAAGTAGTTGAGCCCGACAGGAATGATGGGGATCGCCTGGTCGTAGTGCTTGGCGAAGCCCGTGGCGACACGCACGACGCCCGTGCGCAGCGCCAGCATCTTGGGGGCCGTGTACGACGTCCCCTCGGGGAACAGCACCATGACGTTGCCCTGCGCGAGCACCTCCCACGTGTGCTCAAACATGGCGCGGTTCGCGGCCTCGAGCTGCTCGGGCGTCTTGTCCGAGTCCACGTCCGCGAGGCTGTCCTCCGCGCGGCGCGGCCGGTACACGGGCACCGCGCCAAACTTGCGCAGGACGTAGTTCGCGACCGGGTTGGCGAACAGCGAGCCTTTGGCCCAGACGTACGAGAAGCGTCCGTGCCGCGCCGCCTCGCTCAGGATGAGGACCGCGTCCACGAGCATGTTCGGGTGGTTCGGGCACAGGATCACAGGTCCTGCGCAGCACCCGGCCGTTAGAAGACGCGTTTCGCGTTGCCACCAGCAAGATGCAGGGACGTCAAACCCCACCCTCGCGCGGAAAGTTGTTGATGCCAAACACGGCGATCTTGCGGAAGTACGTGTGCAGCAGCAGCCGGATGAAGCGCATGGTCATCGCGTACAGCTGCACGTACAGCACGACGGCCGCCAGCGCGGCCCACGCGAGCGTCCAGCCGCCGGGCACGAGCGCCAACACGAGCGCCGTCGCGGTCGGCATCTCCGCCATCTTCTCTCTCTCTCTCTCGTTCTTCTTCTTCTCGAGTGCGTCGCGAGTTGCCGACTGGCCGCGCGCCTTCCTCTTATCCGCTAGTACTCCGGAGTAAGAGGCAACCGACGGTCTGCGCGATGACGTTTCCCGGGTCTGCGCGATGAGCTAAGACGCGCGCGCTTCTCTCCGGCGACTGGAGCAGCTCCGGACGGGCGCGGCGCCTTCAAAGCCACTCGGTGTCGTAATGGGGAACAAGGTGGAACGCCTCCGACGTTCGAGAAGACTTTGTGTATCCACCGCAGCTGCGACGTGATGACGGCAGCGTGCTGGAGCGCGAGCGTAATGCTTCTTCGCACGACCTTCGCACGACCTGTTGTTGACCTTGATATTTGTATATACCTGTATCATGTGATACGTAGTCGATATGCTATTCGATTAAAGTGTAGAGGTCATGTCACAAGTGTACCATTCGCCTGGCACATCTGGTGGCACTGACCTCGCTGACTGTGCGCTGAACTTCGCCTCACGCTGTCCGTCAACGCACGCGATCGACGACGCGGCCGGATCTTGCGAGAGGAAACTGGCGAGTCAATAGGGTGCGCCAATGCAACGGTGAGCCCTATGCGGATTGGAGTGTCTGCTTTCGTATCGACCTTTTAGACCCCCCCAGTCCTCCGAAGGCTGTCGTTGGCGCCTCGCCAGGCACTTGACCATTTCGTGCGAAGGTCGGAATGGCGCCAACAAGGTGTGCAAGCGCAGCAGAGGTGCACCTTCCATTGTGGCGTGCATATGCACAGTGCTGGCGTCTGTCTGACAGAATGTGTCTGTACGCTCTCAACTATCGATAGTCCTTCGAGGAACAGTACCGCATATCGTCTCCAACAGGCACGTCCGCGGTGTGGTTTGACGTGGAAAAGAAGAGTCTCCGCAATGGAAAGACCGGGTCAACACCAAATCTGGAAACGCAGCGCTTCGGCCGGCCGGCCACGCCTTCCATGATCTCCAGTGCCAATGCTGCCTTTTATATACTGTAAGTTACGACCATCCGGAGCGGCGCGATTGGATTTCGACCGAAGAAGCGTTGCATACGAGCGTAGAGGGCCATCTCCGGATTGGCAGATTTCCTGCCGTCCACGATATTCCAGCTCGGAAGGAGGCCCACCACTACAGCAGCAACATGTGC
Organism: Phytopythium oedochilum; assembly: GCA_023338025.1. NCBI lineage: Eukaryota > Oomycota > Peronosporomycetes > Pythiales > Pythiaceae > Phytopythium > Phytopythium oedochilum. The sequence continues at coordinate 52,726 of JAADXX010000054.1, read as the reverse complement.
GCAGGATCTTTGGTGTGCGGGGAACTGCAACTGCCACCTGCTCACCAACCAGAGCATGTCGCGTTCCATTGGTAACGCCTCTCAACGGCGCCGCTGACGTTCGGCTCCTACATTCTCCAAGTGAAAATGTTCCGGTTTGCTGGCTGTGAGACAGCCAGCTGTCAGCGTCGACCCGACCCTTCCCCCAACCTGCCGCGTCTCTTGCCGCTTTCGATTTTTTCGTGCATCCAGCGTACACGTACACTGACGCCCAGTATGTGTACAGTTCAACCGCGTCCTTTCTTCCAGGACACCATGTAATCAGTGGAACGCGCGTCCACCATGGACGCGGCCGGCGGCCGGCTCGCGCGAAAACGGGCGGCGGCTCGCTCGCCCACGGGCGTCGCGCGTTGTGCATGTGCATGGGCTCGTACGCCATCGGCCGCCCGCCCGCCCGCCCGTCCGCATTCGCCCGCCAGTTCGGAAAACCTCGCCCAGCTCCCCCCAATCAATCGGTCGCGCCGACCGATACACCACCCGTCTTATTCGCGCGCTTATTCCCGCGACCGCCAACGGCTATACTAGTAGTAGCCTACAGTTCAGTAACGCCGACCCCATGGCGAGCAGCAGCACGAGCGCCCCCGGCGGCGGCGGCGGCATGTTCCAGAGCGGCGTGCAGGTGCTGATCCCCGCGGCGCTGAACCGGCCGACGCACACGCTGTACAGCGTGTGCGTGCGCGTGCAGCCGACGAGCCAGGAGTGGACGGTCAACCGCCGGTACTCGCAGTTCCTGCAGCTGCGCAAGGACGTGCTGGCCGCGCTCGCGGCGCGCGGCGTGGGCTGCCCGAGCTGCGCCAGCTTCCAGCGCGCGCTGGCCCGCGCGCCCTTCCCGCGCAAGTCGCTGCTGCGCTCCAACGCGGTCGTGCGCCGCCGCGTGAGCCTGCTGCAGGACTTCCTCAAGCTGCTCGTCGAGCGCGTGTACAACGACCTGCCCAAGTGCAACCTGTGCGGCGAGCAGGTCAAGAAGATGACGCGCCCGTTCCTCTCGCGCGGCGCGCAGCCGCTGCACGGGTCCATCCTGCCCAAGATCCACAAGTCGCTCGCGCTCGACTCGTACGCGATCGTGCCGCGCGAGCAGCTGCCGCCCTTGCTGCCGCCGTCCTCGGACGACGAGGACGAGCCGAGCGTGTTCTCGGCCACCGCGCCCGTGCCGAGTAGCAGCACTCGCCGCAACTTCAACGAGTTCTACCCGAGCCAGAGCGCCAACCCCTACAGCGGCAGGCGCCTCGACGACGACGGCGACAGTGACGACGGCGAGTTTAACCCGAGCAAGAGCCAGCGCGCGCTCTTCTCAGCGAGCTGCACGAGCGCCTTCAAGTCGCTCAAGGCGTCGGCGAGCTCGGCCAGCAGCATCTTCTCGTCCAGCGCGAGTTCCAACCCCCTGGCGGCCAGCAAGGCGACCAGCAACCACTCGGACGCGTCCGACGCGTCCACGCAGCCGAACGAGTCGGACGACTTCTCCGACTCGGACGAGGCCGCGTACGCTAAGAAGTACGACGACCAGCGCTGCAACGACCCGACCATCCCGCTCGAGGACGCCATGAAGCAGGTCGTGCTGCCCGCCGGCGTCTCCTCGACCTACGAGGACGTCGTCATCCGCCTCTCGTCCATGTGGGCGGCCTACGACATGGAGGAGATGCTCGCGGCGCTGCCGCCCGAGCGGCTCTCCCAGCGCGTGTCCATATCGGCCGACAGCTACGACAGCAACGAGGAGTACTCGTTCTGAGCGCGCATCGGCCGCCGCAACGCGGGTTGCAACGCGGCTGCCTTGTGTATGTACGCGCTAGGTAGAACTACTTATTAGATACTCGCCAACCCTCTCGATCCCCCCCCGAGTCGACCGGCCCCAAGCGAGTCCCCACGCTTTGTTATTAGTGCGGCGGGATGGAGGGGAATGGGGGCACGCTTCATCACTTGTTGGGCGTTAGCATGAACGAGCAACAGTGGCTAGCCACCAAAGGAACGGCGTCAACTATAATAGCGCTCCTCCGCACATCACTCCCGCATTCACTTCACGCTCCACTGCTCGCATCGCGGTCTCAAGGCGTCCGAGTGGAGCTGCAACCCGCTCTCCTGGCGTGGCCCTGGTACTTCTCCATCGACTCTTGTCCTATCTACTTGTCCGGGTCCGCGATGCCCGTAGCCACGACCGACACGCGCACCTTGCCGTGCAGCGACTCGTCGAACGTCGAGCCAAAAATGATGTTCGCATGTTGGTCCTCCAGCTCCTGCCGTCCGTAGGTTGGTCACCACTCGTCAGTCGCAGTCGGGCACGGGAGCGAACAATCCCCATGTTTGGAGCGAACCTGTGTGACGCGTTCGGCGGCCTCGTCCACTTCGAACAGCGTCAAGTCCGAGCCGCCAGTGATGTTCACGATCATGCCCTTGGCGTCCTACAGTCGCGCAAAGCGTCGATGACACAAGTCGTTAGGGCACAGGAATGTGGCGGGCGTTGCTCGGACGAAATGGAAGGATTACCTGGATGGAGATGTCGCCAAGGAGCGGGTTGGCGAGCGCACCCTCGGCCGCACGAAGAGCGCTGCGTACTCACGAACAGAGTTAGACGCGTCAAGTTGAGGTGGCACCTTACGCAGTTGTTCTTTGTGCACTGACCGGTTGTCGCCCTCGGCTTCGCCACTTCCCATCATGGCGTTGCCCATGTTGGTCATCACCTGATGCACACAACAATAGCAGCACATCGGCGACGGTCAGTGGGGAACAACGTCATGAATAACAGAGCGAGGAAGCGGCTCCACCTACCGTCTGAACATCAGCAAAGTCCAGGTTGATCAGGCCGGGCATGACCATCAGGTCGGAGATGTTCTTGACCCCGTCAAGCAACACGTCGTCCGCCATTCTACAGCAGTCAAACACCATACACACATCATTTCGTCACCATCGATCCTTGAGTGGGTCAAACGCTGGCCCAAAGTATGGTGGCGCACCTGAATGCCTCCATGAGGGACGTCTTTGCGGTCGACATGTTGAACAGGTTCTGGTTCGGGATCGTGATGATTGTGTCGACGCTCTGGCGCAGCTCCGCAAGCCCTTGCTCGGCGAGCTTGGCGCGGTTCGTACCCTCGAAGCGGAAGGGCTAGTGCATCAGCGCAGAGTGATAGGCACGATCAGTTCACTGTGAGCGACTAGCAGCAAATCCAACAGTCTAGGCATCGTCGCACCTTGGTGACAACTGCAACCGTGAGGATGCCAGCGTCAAGTGCAGCCTGAGCAATAACAGGAGCCGCGCCGGTGCCTGTTCCACCGCCCATGCCCGCCGTCACAAACATCTAACCCACAACAACGGCCAGTGTTAGCGCACCTAGGCAGCAACGCAGCGCATCGACCAAGGCAGTCACTGGGCTCACCATATTGGCGCCGGCCACGCGCTCCATGATCTCATCAATGGCCAATTCGGCCGCCTCCCGCCTGCCATACCATCCGCCGCAGCGCACGAGCGTCAGAAGCCGCTGCTCTACCATCCCCTCAACAGGACAGGCACGCACCCAATGTCGGGGTTGGCACCGCAGCCCAGCCCGCCCGTGATCTCCGGACCCATCTGCACGCGGTTGTCCGTCAGCGTCGTGCGCAGGTGCTGCGCGTCCGTGTTGCACACGAGGAACTCCACGCCCTGGAGCCCGCGCGCGATCATGTTGTTGACTACAGAGCCCGACGAGCGAGCGACGATGGAGACGCGAGAGTTTAGTTGACATGCCCTCGTAACGTAGGGACATTCGCGCGCGACGGACCTGCGTTCCCGCCGGCGCCGCCAACGCCGACGACCACGATCTTGGGCGCGAAGCTCGACACATCCGCCACGAGGCTGCTTTGCTGCAGCCAGAGCGGCTGCATCGAGGCCACCGCGGGCGGCTCGACAGGCTCGAGCACCGGCGCCGCGTCTTCCACCGCGCTCGCAACGCCCCCGGCCGCCTCCACAGCAACGGGGGACGCTGGTGCCGGCTCCTCTGTCCGCACCTTCTCCTTGAAGCCCTACGACCGGTCGGTAGCGACGCGGTTAGCCGTGCAAAGAGAGAGAAAGAACCACCAGAACGAGGATGGGCGTTCGGCTCGCGCCGTACCTTGCGCAGCGCCGCGGCCGCCGCGTCCGTGGCCTCCGTCGAGAAAGCGAAGCGCCGAGGCGCAAACCCCGCCCGATGCGCGCGCAGCAGCGTCGCCGCCGCCCCCTTGACGTGGTGCAGCGCCATCGACATGGCCTCCCGAGCCACGCTTTTCCTCGATACTATCCGCTGTGGTTGACGCGCCTTGCTCGGTTGAAAAGGGTGTTATCGGTACAATGTACCATTCGAAGCGTTCGAATCATGCCACTGTATTTGATGTGCAATTCATGTATTTGATGATATGCAATTCAGCTAATTGTATCGACAACTTCAAGCGCATACTGGCGAAAAAGTATCTTGCTACTGCGCAGCCTGCTGCTGCTGCTGCTGCTTCTGAGTCCGTTCGCGAGCGCGCACCTCCTCGACGTTGGCCTTGACGTACAGTAGCAGCTCCGTGTCCGACAGGTCCAGTTGCACACCGTAGGTGCGCAGCGCGAACGTGGAGAACTCGTCCACGTCGGCGCTCAGGAGCCGGCCCGTGTCGGTCCAGATGACCACGTCGCAGTTGGGGTGGCCGGTGGACGTAGGCAGGTTGAACCCGTACAGCCGCTTCAGCTCGCTGGCCGCGGACGGCCAGTCGTCGTGCTTGTACGCGCGCTTGGACACGGAGCAATCGGGCAGCGTGAACGCCATGATGTCTGTCTCCCCTGGACGGTTAGCGAGATCGACGACGACGCTGAACGACGGCACTCCCGTGAGAACAACGCACCGAGCAGGCGGTCGCAGATAGCGTACTCCTCGCTGTTGACGCGGCCGGCGAGGTTGTAGTGGACCATGCTGCACCAGGAGCGGGCTTGCTCTGTCGGGGATGCTGTACTGAAGTGGCGAATGATGCTGTGGCGAAGGATGCTGTGCCGCGTTCTCATCCCAGCGCTGGCATCTTCATCATACACCTAGCTGTGCCTCCATCGTCCTTGGTCCTGACCGCCCAAAATAACTCTCAGGATGAGTCGCTGTTGTGGGAGGTCTCTCGGCGAGCCTTGGCCTCGGCACCGACGCGCCTGAACTTCTTGCTCTCCGTCTTGTTGAGGCCGCGGAATTTTTGCTTGTCGGCGGACGCCATGAGCGCCTGGTTGCGGCAGCCCTTGCCTCCTTCCCAGTGCGCCGACGCCGACGACTTGCGACCCACCTCGTTGCCGCACGAGCACACCTTGACCTGGCTCGACTGCTCGCGCGAGCACATGCCGCAGATCATGCGGCTCGCGATCTTGCCCATGTTGGCCTCCGCGCAGTCGCTCCCGTCGTGACAGACGTCGCACGGGAACGCCTTGCCACAGCACTGGAAGCGGAACCAGCGGTACGAGTGCTTGTAGTGCTCGCACACGCCGTTGTTCGGCAGCGGCTTGCCCACCTCGAACGTCTCAATGATGCGCTTCTCCGCCTTCTGCTTCTTCCTGTCGGCAATGGCGTTGCCGGATTGGATAGGAGCAACACCAGAGGCGACGTTGCCTACCACATACCGCTTTATCTGCATCGCTAGCTTCACGTGGCACGTGAAGCAGGTCCGTTCACTGCGTCGCCCCGGCGTAAGCTTGTCCACGAGCGCTTCGTCTCCGCACTCGAGACACGTCGCGACGACTTCGCTCGGCAAGACGTCAACTACTGCGCAGTTCGCCGTGTCAACATACGCGAGCACGTTGCTCTGCGTGTGCGCAAACACAGGTCGAAGGGCCACGTCATGACGCGTGCTGCATCGCGGACACCACTTCTGGATCTTGGCGTTGTCCAGCGAGAGAACCGCGTCAAAGAGGAGTGGACAATTGGTGCACGCGATTTGGCATGTCAGCCGATGCGGGATGACGGTGCCGATCTCGTGCAGGAACAGATCCTCCAAGCGGATCTGCGCGCCGCGGACGGCAGGCTCTGTTTCGATGGCGACTCGCTTGTCTTGAGGAATCAGCCGTGAGTCAGCAACCGATTCGTCGGTCGTTTCGACTGGAGCATCAAGGCCCACAACATCTTCATCCGTGAGAGCTGGAGCTGGCTCTTTACGAGGGGACTGGCTGCGCTTTTGAGTGCTCTCAGCCTTCGCGACGCCTTGCTGGTGCTGCTGGCGAACCAGTTGGGACAGGTACTTGAACCGGTCGATACACTCGTTCAACGTTCGCCCGTCGACAGCGTTCGCGATGCTTGTCCACCGCTCCTTCTTGTCCATCGTTGCCGGGAACGTCTTCAGTGCCGCGTCCAGCGCGTGCTGCTGCGCTTCTGTCCATTCGTCGCTGTCGCTTGTCGGAGTCGTCGCGGTCATCGTCTCGCTCACCTTTGTCTCTCGCTTAGCACTCGTCTGTTCCCGGTCGACCACCTCTTGGTCCTTCTCCACCGCCTCTGGCGTGGCTGCGAGCTTCTTGGTAGACTTGCTCTTGGCCTTTGTCTTGGACGGCTTGCGCTCATGAGAGTACTTGCAGTTGTCGCCTTCTCTGCAGCCGTCACGCGCGAAGAATTTGCAGAAGCGAGTGGACTTGTCGGCGCCACCCGCTTTTGTATCCGAGCTCTTCCCTTTCGGCTTCACCGCTTTCGTTGCTTGATCTCCGCTTGGAGGCGCGCTAGGCACTTTGCTCTCGGCCTCGTGCGTCTCCTTTGAAGTCGCAGCCGACCCTTTGAGCTTGTGCAAGAACTTGCACTGGTCCCCATTCGCGCAATTGCCGCGCGCAAAGTAGCGACAAGGCCGACGACGACTCTTCCGCTTCGCCTTGGTTTCTTCCCCTGGAGTATCAGGAACAGACGTCGACGCGGCGGCATCCTTCTTGGAAGACGTGCTGTCGTCCTCTCCAACGAAGCGCACGAGGTTGTTATCGATCCGCGTGAGCAATTTCCTGAGCGCGAGCGATCCGCGAAGAGCAGCCGCTTGGGCTCGGAACGCAGCGCTTAATGCGCTCACTTGCTGCGCGCTTAGGCGCGTGCTCCACTGCGCAAAGTCGACGACCGGGCTCTCGTCCGGGTACGCCTTTGGTAGCGTGAGCTTCAGCTCCGCCTCGCCCCCGCGGAACCGCTGGGGCAGGTCCGGGTCTGACAGCGGCAGGAACAGCGCGACTGCCCTGGCGCGCGTCGCAGCGTCCTCGCTCAGCAGGCGCAGGTTGTACCGCCGCTCGAGCGCCATCCACTCCTTCGCAGCCGCGTCCTGCTCCTTCTGCAGCGCACGCTGCCACTCATCCGAGCCGCTTTCGGCGCCGCTGGTCGTTTCCGAAGGTACTGCGGGCATCGTGGCGCTCAGAGCGGCCGCAGTCTCCGCCGCCGCAGCGCTGGAAGTCGCCGAGAGGTCGTCGTCGCCGCTCATGTTGCACTTGGCCGTCGAAATGCGGAATGCCCACTCGCATTTTGAGAGCCTGGAGCGGTGATCCGGATTGGTGGAAATTCGCACCAATCCGATCGTTCTTCGACTGTTCTAATGACCATCACTCAAATATCGGCGATCATCAAGAGAGAGATTTGGATTACTTTATTATTGTATAACATGCATTACACAAGATAACGATGTACAGTAAGGTAAAAAACGTTAAGTTCGCTTACGCAAAGGAACGGAAAGCATATTTTATCCAATTTTTTTAAAATAAAACATATATGCATTTAACCCTTTCGCGAACAAAGTAGCCTTTTTAGAACGTTTGGCTAGGATCCCACTCACTTCAACATATATCAGCGATAAAACGATATTTTTTGGCACATTCTGCTGTTCTTCAACAGGCCAGTATTTTATATGCAGTACCGTGACCATTTAAACGACATTTTTTGGAACGTTTAAGAAAATATTTTTTGCACGATGTACACCTGTTTGATAGGTGTTGCACATACGGAGAAGTACAGTGTTTTTTCAAACATTCCGTTTTCAAACGTTTAAAAATGATATTACTTGAGTTTGTATAGTATACAAACAAAAGACGTTCGCGATCGAGTTAAGCTCGATCAAGCGATGCGAACTTAACACTTTACATAAAATGAGGTCGTGTTTTTATAGTGAATATATCGTCTTTTGATATAAAATATAAGAATCGATCGAGTTTTTCCGTCGGAAGTGGTGGGCGTCAGAATTGTTTTTAGTGTTAATTATCGCGACGCTTTTGGAACGATCTAAAATATCTACCTTTTTTGGAAAAATGTATGATTTGTGATGTAACGTACACAAATTAGGGCCGGCTATGTGCTGGGGTTAGTTAAAACGATATCGTTGGTTAGGGTTGATGCAAGAATGATGTTCATATAAACAATTATCCAATTCATATCAGATAAGTTATCTAAACTCAACGGCAGCAAAGCGCATCTGCGACCATGAGCGCTGGCGGCGGCGGCGGCGGCGGCGCGTGGAGCCTGCGGCTTCGAGGGCCGCGCGGGCAGACGGCGGCGCTGCAGATCGACGCGGACGCGTCCGTGCAGCTCTTTTGCGGTGTGTCCCACGCTCGTCCTCTCTCTATAGCGGCTCCCGCTTCCACCGTTCTCATCCATTCCGACAGAGCTGGCGGCGGAGCAGTTGGGTCTCGGGACCGCCACCGACCTCACATGTGCGCCGTGCGACTCTCTGTGGCAATCAAACGCATTGCAACGCGTGGGTGACGCTCACTACTGAGCTTGCACTGCAGTCCGCAGCGGGTTCCCGCCGCGCGAAGTCACAGCAGCGCCGGCCGCGCTCGTCAAGGACGTTTTCGCTCGGAACGACACGGTCGTGGTCGGCCACGCGGCTTCGGCGGGCAAAGTGACCGCCGCGAAGCCCAGTGCGGCTGCTAGGCGCTCGAGTAGCGCGCGGGGCAAGGCGCCAGCGGCCACGGCCAAGCGGAAGCCGGCGGAGAAGGCGCGCGGCGTGCACTCGCTCCACTCTACACCGGCGCGGAAGGCGGCGCCTGCCAAGCGCAAGATCACGGACCAGGGCTTCCAGCTCGGCAGTTCAATCGATGATGGCGAAGCGGGCGGGATTGGCAGCGGGGAGGAGGATGAGGACGGAGACGATGCGGCGCCAGGGCAGCCGCGGTACCGGCGGACGCGCGCGATCCACTTGTCGTCGAAGGAGGACGTGGAGATGGCGCTGGCGAACGCGGTGAGCGGCCGCTCGAACGACCGCGCGGCCAAGTTCTTCCGCGCGGCGACGCGCAGCGCCGTGGACCACCAGTACCAGGTGAACATGGCGACCGCGCGGCTGAACGCGGCGCGCGGCGGCCAGTTCGAGGTGCACGAGGTGCGGACGGCGCGGCGCGCGGCCGATATTGCGCGGGACGGCCGCGGCGCCGAGACGATCGAGGCGGCCGAGATGAAGGTCCGGTTCAAGGAAGGCGCGCGCAAGTGGCGCGAGGAGACGGTGACGCTACTGCAAGCCGTCGAGCTGCAAGCCATCGTCAAGTACGTGCTGCTCTCGGGCGGCGAGACGGGTCGGGAGATGCTCAAGCCGTTCAACATGGCGCAGGTGTCGCCCAGGTACATGGAGATGTTGGTGATCATGCCATGCCGTGTGTGCTGTGACTGTGACTGTGACTGACGCTATCTATCTCCTTCGCTTGCTTACAGAGTCTTTTGGAGCATCGCGCGGCTGTATGGCGGCGACATTGAGTCGGGGCTGGCGGAGCTCGCGCCGGACCAGGACTGGTCGTACCTCGACATCCGCACGCGGTACCTGCTGCTGCTGGGTCTCATGCTGCTTGTGGACTCACTGTGCGGCACATTGACTGACGCGAGCCTGCCTTGATGTGGTGGCGAATGCTCTAGCATCATGTCGAAGAAGGCGATGGAGGCCAAGGTGAGAGAGGCTTGCGTTCGTAGTGCATTGTTCTATACTAGCTAGTAGCTGACGGGATGCGCGTTCGTGTTCAAGGCAAACGAAGAGTACTACAAGCTGTGGAAGAAGCGGAACGCGCGCGCCGAGTCGCCGCTGCCGTCTCCTCCCGCGCAGAAGAAGCCTCGTGGCAGCGGCTCGGACAGCGTGAAGCGCGAGGTGATCGAGATCGAATCCGACGAAGACGAGAACGGCTCAAGCACGCGGCAGCGTCAAGGCTCGAGCAGCAAGTCCGAGGCGAAGCGGACGCCTGCGCTGTCGGCCAAGCAGGCGATGACGAGCGCGCTCCGCAGCGCGGCGGCGCAAGCGGCGCTCTCGCGCCTCGGTCAAAGCGCGCGGACGTCACAGGTGGTCGCGGCGTTTGCGGCTCGTCGAGACCGCTCGGCGCGAACGCAGGCGAGAGACGCGGACGAGACGGAGACGGAGGACGAGGACGACGTGGAGGAGACGACGACCGTGTACTGCGACGCGTGCGGCAAGGCGCGCATGCTGTCGCTGGACGAGTCCGCGCGCCTCGGGCTGGAAGACAGCGACGCCGAGTGGACATGCGACAAGGTGCGTGTCTGTCGTCGTCCTCATGGCATCCGAGTGGTTCTCCTGACTGCGAACGTGGACAGGTGGCGACGATCGGTCGGACGACTGGGTGCGACGCGCTGGACGACGAAGTGCTGCAGATCACGGGCGCCAAGATCGCGGCGCTGCTCGCGACTGCCGCCGAGATCCACACGCGGAGAGACCTGGCCGACGCGCACGTGCGCTCGACGGTCCGGGCGCTCATGGACCCGACGGACGCGTCTGCTCCGGTCGTCGAGGCTGCGCTGAGCGCCATGATCGATGAAGCGCGACTGGACGAGGTGAACGACCTGATGCTGGAGCTCGCAGGTGGCGACGCCGAGGTCGTCGGTGCGCTCGAGCTGCAGAAGCTCGGCACGCCCGCGGACTTGCTCACGACGCCGACGGATCTCGTGGTCAAGTCTCTGCGGCTGTCGGCGCCCGGCGTGACCTTGGAGACGGTGGCTGAGTGGCAGCAGCAGGCGGAAGATGCCGTTGCGCAACGCCCATGGCTGCGCGAGTGGCGCACGCTCTGAGCACGAAACAAGAGTGCGTGAGTGAGTGGGGAGGGAATTCAAATCTACTGGTCGTTACTCCGCCGCCTCGCGCTCGCAGCTTCCTCTGTCTGTCGATCAAAGCATGCGGGAACGACACTGCTTGTCGACACAGCCGCGACGCATCTACACCAGAGCGTGCGCGTACTTGTCCACCTTCTTCGCTGTTTCAGATCGTGCGCGTCCTCCTTTCAGACGCGCGCGGCGACCGACAGCACAGCCGCCTTAATCAACCTTGATCGAGCTGTAGATCTTGCGCGTGAACCAGAGGCAGGCAAAGTAGCCGATGGTGCCCGTGAGGAAGAAGAACGTGACCGAGATCATGGCCATGTACCCAAAGTACAGGATGCCCGACACGAACGCCGTGATGTTGAGCTTGGTGAAGAAGTACAGGAACGAGTACAGGAACAGGTAGACGGCCGCCGAGCCCGACGTGAGGAACGAGCGCCACCACCAGCGGTAGTCCTCGGCGCAGAGCTGGAAGTAGCACATGACGACCGTCACCTCCGCGCACGTCGCGACCAGGATCAGCAGCACGATGAACAGGAAGCCGAACACGTAGTAGATCTGGTGCAGCCACAGCGCCGACATGATGAAGAACAGCTCGATGAACACGGCGCCGAACGGCAGGATGCCGCCGACAAGGATGCTGAACGGCGACGACAGGTACCAAACCTGCTCGGGGATCTGGCGCGCGATCTGGTTCGTGCGCACGGGGTGCTCGATCGCAGGCGCCTTGAAGCCGAAGTAGCTTCCGAGGAACACGAGCGGCACCGACACGCCGAACCAGAGCACGAGCAGCGCGAAGAGCGTGCCGAACGGCACGGCCTGCGATGACGACTTGCCCCAGAGGAACAGGTTCAGCACGAAGAACGTGCTGAAGAGCGTGGCCGGGTACAGCACGGCCGTGTAGATCGTGTTCTTCTTCCAGTCCTTGCCCGAAAACATCTTGTACGTGCGCGCCGAGTAGTAGCCGGCGAAGCTGCCCATGAACACGAACAGCAGCAGCAGCGTCGTGAGCAGCGACCCGCGGTTCGCGGGCGACAGCAGGCCGAGCAGCGCGATGACCATCGTGGTCGCGCTCATCGAGCACACCTGCACGCCCGTGCCGACCATGACCGAGAAGAGCATGGGCGAGAGCTGCGGCGGGCGGAACACGTCGCCGTGTACGAGCTTCCAGCCCGACTCCTCCTGCGCCTCCTCGGTTGTCTGCACCTCGTTGTAGCGGGCGATGTCGCGGTGGAGCGTGCGCAGCATGATCATGGCGATCATGCCCGTGAGGAAGAGCACGATCATGAGCGAGTTGATGATCGAGAACCAGTGGATCTGGTCGTTCGAGCTCTTGCTGCTGATAATGCGGTCCCAGCGCTCCTCCCACGGGATGTCCGACTTGACGAACTGCACATCGTACGTGTACAGTACCGTCGTCTGTCCCTCGGGGTTCAGGTACTGGTAGTTGTTCTGCGCGACCTCCTCAATGTTGACGAACTTGCCGCACGTGTCCGAGTCAAGCTCCTGGCCCGCAACCGGCTCGTTCTCGTACGCGTGCTGGATCGACGTGGGCACGACCTCAAAGCCGACGACGCGCCACTTGGTGAGTCCGTCCTCGGCCGCGTACGGGTCGGCGTTGACCGACACGATGATGCGCACGTGGTTGTAGAGCAGGTACTTGCCGTTCTCGTCCACCTCGCCGACGGGGAAGCCGCGCTTGAAGGATCCGCCGCCGTTGGGCGCCGAGTCCGTCGGGTCGCGGTAGAGCACGGGGAGGTTGTCGACGATCCACTGGACGTAGTACTCGTTCTGGATCATCTCGATGAACTGCTGGCTCTCGTCGGCCGAGTAGACCATGGGCTTGCACAGCACCTGGCAGCGCGCCTCCTTCTGCATGTGCATGACGTACAGCGAGTCCATGATGGCGTCGCCGGCCATGATCTCGCCCAGGTTCTCCTGCTGCTCGTTCGTCGACGTCGGCTTGCAGAACGGCAGGTAGTAGTACTCGTACGGCACCAGCGTCTTGGTCGACGTGATCTTGTTCACGTTCAGCAGCACCGTCTCGCCCGCGGCCCACGACTCGGGCGCCACGCCCGGCACGTAGAACGCGGCATTAGCGCCAGGCAGCGGCGCCGTCACGGCCGCCGCCGCCAGCGCCGCGGCCGTCGCCACCGTCTTGCCCCACCACATGGCTCGAGAAAGGACGGACGATCGATCCACCGGCGGCGGGCGTCGCTCGCTTCCGAGGCCTGTCCGGGACTGGAGAGGAGGCCGCGCGGCTGCTGCTACTGCTGCTGCTTGTCCTGGAGAGCGGGCCGACGCGCAGAGGAGTCGGACGCGGGCGCCAGGAGCGGGAGGGCGGCGGGGAAAGGAGCGACTCGGGCGGTTGCTTCTACCTGCGCGCGTGCTGATGAATGAAGGGAAAACGAGGGGGAAGGTGCTGCTGAGGGAAGCCACGAAGCAGACTGTCAGGATGGATACCCCGTGAAATCAGATACAGATTTTAGTCCAACTGGAGAAACCGCCGCTATGAGTACCCTCTCGAATCGGTTTCAAGATGGGAGGATTAATGTCATTTTATAAATAGATATATTGTTCCATATTGTAGTAACCTGTCGAAAACGATAGTAATGAGAACTACATTATCGCAGCGACTGCCCTCTGCTCGAGAGTCGACTGCTGGCACCACGTACTTACTAGCATAAGTACACACTGTACCTCTTTTTCTGTCCAGCACAGCACAGTTCAGCCTCCTAAAAGCATGTGATTCTGAGTGAAACGGCCAAAATCTACTGATTTATACTTCATGGCTGCACTTGCGAGTTGAGCTTTCTTTCAGACGACCTTCGAGCGACCTGAGAGCAACTTCCTCCGCAAATAGGATCAGGCGGTGCAAGTTGGCGAGGCTATTTTGGCGTTTGTATCGCGGGCAACGTGCGCTCCAAGGGCGAACAGGCCGGCGACCAGACTCCAAGGGAGCGGCGGCAGCCAGCGCGCGGCCGCTTTATATATCCTCTGCGTCCTTGCGCTTCTGCCGCGCGCTCGAAGGACGAGAGCGAGGTCCCATACCAACCGAGAAAGAGCGAAGCAAAGGTCAAGCGAGCGAGCGAGCAAGCGGAAAGCCATGGCTGCGCTGACCGTGGCGACGGCGCTGCACGACCTGTACAGCCCGCAGAGCACGCCGCGCGTGCGCCGGCGCGCGGACTCGATGCTCCAGCAGTTCCAGCGGTCGCCCGAGGCGGCGCCGGCGGCGCTGCGCGTGCTGCAGGCGCCGCGCGTCGTCTCGGGCGACGCGCAGCAAGACGCGCTCTCGCGGGCCGAGCGCGTGTTCGCGGCGTCCACCATCTACCTGACGGCCGCGTCCTACGTGCGCCGCTACAAGCTCGAGGACCCGGCGAGCTGGACGGACGAGGAGCGCGCCGAGCACGTCCGCGTGGCCAAGGAGTTCGGGCTGCTGTGCCATGAGCTGTGGAACATCCTCACGGGGCCGCTGGCCGAGGCCGAGGACTTCAGCGTGCAGACGCACCTGGCGCTCACGATCGCCGTCGTGCTGCTGCGCTTCCACGAGCACCAGCCGCAAGCGGGGGAGCAGGCAGACCCCTCCATCATCGGCGCGGTCGAGTGGCTCGTGCACAACCAGTCCATCCCGGTGCAAGACTCGGTGTCGTCGCACCGCACCAACTTTGCGGTGCTGCTCACGCTCAAGGTCGTCCCGGAGGAGGTGCAGAACAAGCGCGTCAAGTTCTCCAAGGTCAAGCGCGCTCAGTGCGAAGCCATGGTGGAGCGCTCGGCCGCGCACGTGATCAAGAGCGTGCTTCCGTCCATTGCGGCCGCAATCGACGCAAGCGAGGACCAAGTGCGGCTTCGTGGACTGCTGCTGCAGGCATTCAGCAGCTGGGTCGAGTACGGCACCGTCTCGTCTAGCCTCGTCATGGAGTCCGGGCTGCTTGATCGCGCGTTTCACGAGACGCTGTCGCCCGTTTGCTCGGAAGACGCGCTGCTTGTGATCCGCGAAGTCGTCAGCGCCTGTCAGAGCGACGCGCACGTGCCGCTCATGGAGCTCGTCATGAAGAACTTTGTCGTCCTCGGCAAGCACATTGCGGAGCGCATGGCAGCACTCGCAGCCGCGGGTCCGACTGTAGCCACTACGATATCTCCGGAGAAGGTCGCGGCGGATCCTGTGCTGGCCGCATGTCTGCCTCGATGCGCACTAGCCATCGCAGAGTGCGGCCAGTCCTTCATCACGTATTTCGTGGACTACACCCTGGACTTACGCCCCGGGTCGCTCGTGTACGAGTTCCTGGACACGGTGCTCTTCTTCACATCCGTGGACGACTTGGAGGTTTCCAACGAGACGATGGAGTTCTGGATCGACTTCCGCACCTACGTGTCGGGAAAGAACGAGCAGCGCATGTTCGCGTTCGACGAGTTCATCTCGCGGCTCCTGCGCATCCTCGTCGAGCGCACCGAGTTCCCGGTGGACTATGAAAGCTTCTCCGAGGCAGCAAGGGAACGCTTCGCCGCCTACCGCAGCGACGTCCGCGGCGTATTCCGCGCGCTGGCGACGGTGACGGTTGCGAACGAGGACAAGTTCATTGTGGATGCGATCCACCTGATCTTCCGCCAGTACGAGATGGCAAAGGCTGGCCCGGTCCCTGCTGACGTAAGTCGCTCACTGGTCTTGACACGTTGCTAGCTTGTCGTTCGTGCTGACCAATGTCTGCAGTGGTGGCGCAGGACTGAGGTGTATGTGCATGCGCTGAGCGCGCTGTCCAAGTCGATCCGCGAGGCCGACATGTCGCTTGTTCCCCAGCTCTTCGACTATTTATCGCAGAAGGAGCCGTCGCACCGCGCGCTCCTGCGCACAACAACCGTTCTGCTGGGCGTCACGAGCCACTGGTTCGCGCGCCACCCGGAGTTCCTCGGGGTGTTTGCGTTCCGCATCCTGTCAAACAGCTTCGAGGTGTCCGAGGCGGACAAGACCTTTCCATTCCGCACGGGCGGGCAGGAGGACCACCTTGGTGCTGTCGCGCTGCGCAAGCTCACGACTCGCTGCGGCGCTCACCTCTTCAACCAGCAGTGGATGGAGTCTATCCTGCACTTGTATCGCTCGAACCGCGCGGCGCTGGGCACACGGGCCGCCATCTTGGGCTCGGCTAGTCTCCGGATCATCGTCGACTCGGTTGCACAAGTGCTCGCGACGGTGAGCTACAAGGACGCGCTTCCAGTGGTGCAGGAGATGACCGGTGTCATGTTTGATGACCTAAAGACGCGGTTCCCGACGCTTACCGCTTCGGACGACCGATCGGTCGAGTTTGTGTGCGAGCTCATCGAGCACCTCCGGCTTTTGGCGACGCAGATCCCGCCCCGTATCGACCAGGAGATCCCACACCCGGTGCTCGTTGACCTGCAAAGCCGCTGGGCACTGATCGAGACCATCTTGGGCGTGTACGGCTCGAACGAAGAGGTCGTTGACAAGTTTTGCGCGCTGCTCTCGGGCATCTTCGACACTCTGCGGTCCCAAGCTCTCGAACTTGCGTCGCGAATCACGCCGACGCTGCTGACGCAGTTCGCGCAGAGCTCGGACGGCAACTACCTGCGCGTGATTAAGAGCATCATCGCCTGCGCCGGCGACGACGAAGCGACAGCTGATAGCCTGACGCGCGTTGTTGTGATCGTCACAGAGAACGCCCTACAGAAGATCGCTGCCGATGGTAGTGTCGACGAGAACCCAGCGCTGGTCACCGCATTGCTTGAGCTCGTCGCAAGCTGCGGCACCCACCACCCGTCCATCTTGGTGAACTCGAATCAGCTCGAGCCCGTGCTGGCGCTCGTGATGCACGCGCTCAAGTCGCAGAACCCCGAGGTGGGCGGCGCCACGCTTGACTTTCTGCTGGAGCTAGGGTCGCTCTACGGCATCATCTTGCGCACACCGACGGAGCTGGTGCACGGGCCAGAGTACGCCGGTAAGCTGATGCTGCACCAGCTGATCCAGACGCTGTTCTTCGAGAAGGACCTGCAGTACCACTTGCTTGCAGGGCTGTTCAACGCTGGCGCCGGCGGGATGCCTCCCACGCTGCTCGAGAAGATCGCCGAGGCCGTGCGGTCCTGCTGGGTGTACTTTGGTCGCCAGCGCAGCGAGGAGTTGCTGCAGCGCCTGCTCGCGGACGATGGATATCTCGGTCCACACGTGGCGGCGCGCTTCCGCGGTGAGTTCGCCGTGACCATCTCCAAGCAAGAGTGCATCGAGAACTCGCGCAAGTTCAAGCGCGTGCTCGGCGCGTTCTGCGATCACTTTCGACGGAATTTGACGGACACCACCATGACAACTGCTCCTGGAGACTGCAAGGTGTGATGGGGTCGACGAGAACGTGTGCCCAGAATACGAACAGATGCAACGACAATGAATGGGAGCCGCCGTGAACACATGGACGTGAACACACACGCACGCACACGCACGCACACCAGAAACAAACAACAATCCGAAAAGGGAGCACGTACGCAGCGGGGCTGGAGGCGTGGATCAAACACGAGCGTGACGGGCACACAGCGCATGCACTGAATGAACAATGAACCCCATTTGATGAACAGAGTCGAATGATCAGGGCTTGTTCATGCCGTCAGCGCTGGGTCAAAGCATGAGCCCAACGAACCGCCCACCAAACCAAAGTGAGACGCCTCAAATAGGGTCACTGAGGCTGAACGAACGGGCTTCCGACGTCCGTCCACGTGGTGATGTCATTGTGCGTCGTCACCTGGACGAAGTGGCCGCTCGGCGGTCGGCTTTCGCGCTTTTCGGCCCACTCGAGCATCTTGGAGGCAATGTTCTCGACCTGATTGATCGTGGTGCACCGACTGCCTGTCAGTGTTCGCCGCCCCATTTATAGATCAACAGCGTGAACCACCTCACCTTCGTCCACGACGAAAAGTCCGCGTCCGCCATGAACTTGCGGTTCATGGGCGTGTCGATGGTCACCGGGAGCACTCCCAGGGCAGATGCATCGTGCGGGAGCTCGGGTCTGTGCGATCCATAGGATAGCGAGCAGACACAGTTAGATGATCTTTCTGTAAAAGGGATGGTAATAGAGTCGATCGGAAACGTACGCAGTGCTGGCAACCAAGTGGTGCGTCGCGGCCTTGCTAATCCCGTACGCCAGCATCCCCGGTGTCGCTGCACGACGATTTCCACGTGCCGACCAATGACATGGCAGGCCAGTTAGCCACGAGTCGGATGCATACAGACGACACGGCCCGAACGAACCATGCAGCGCCGCCGCAGCGCCGGTCAGCACCAGCAGGCCGCCAGGCACCAGCAGCCGACTCGCCAAGTGCGCCGCTGAGTACATGATAGACGTGGGTGTTAATCTCCACCTCATGGCACCCAAGCACCGCAAGTCCCAGATGTTTACCCAGCACGGCCGACTCGGTGTTCATGGAGTGCATCTGCGTCACGGCCGCGAGCGTCTCGGCGTCCCGGATGCTGCCGCCCGCCCATCCGCCGGCGGCGCACACGACCGCGTCCACGTGTCCGAGGCTCTGGCTCGCTCGCTCGAACACTTCCTCCGCCTGCGTCAGTACGCTCGCGTCTCTGGACAGCACCACGTTGTGCACGCCGACGCCGTCGTTCGGTCTGAAGGAGGCAGCCAGCCACTCGCGGTTATTATCGCACGCAACAGCGACCAACCCACGCAATCGCCGCGTACGTAAAGCCGACGGAGAGCGCCGCCCAGGACGCGCGCGTGAAGCGCGAGACGACGCCGCGGCCGAGCGCGCCGGCGCCGCCCACCACGAGCAACTTCTTGGCCATCCCCGCTCCCGGCCTTTCCCAATATGGCGAGCCTTGAACTTTACACGGCAAGCGACCATCACTCTGAAAGCATACTCCCCGCCAGTGATGTGGTCTAACATTGCGAGCGTCGACGAACAAGAGCAGCGTCTCAACTTGCTGATTACCTACGCACAATACACATGTGACGGTGAAGACGCCCCTGTGCATGGGCTTTATGATGTGGTAGGAGGCGGCGCAGCGCCTCAGAGCTGCGGGCCGACGGGACGGAGCTGCAGTCCGACCTCGTGACGCTCCTTCTCCTTCTCCTTGAGCTCGTCTGATGGCAGCGAGGCGAAGATGCAGTCGTGCGTGAGGACAGGGCTATCGACGATTAGAGAGACTAGCGGCCGCAACGCGCTACGCACTCCTCTTGGCCTTGACGATGACGTCTCGCCGCTCGAGGAAGAACACACCCGCGCGCTTGACGTACGTGGACTGGCGGAAACCACAGCGCGGGCATTAGCGCCAAGCAACGTGCGAGGTTACCATGGAGAGGCCAGTCAATCGCTGCGCTATATAGCAAACCTTCTTCGGCCGCACCGAGTCGAGCTCGCTCATGGCGACCTGCAGCTCCCGGATCTGATCCACACTCGCGTCAGTCCTACAACGACGGAGCGTACACATACACACACGAGCGTTCGTTGACGCGCTACCTCTCCGTCGAGCGCCGTCGCACGCTGCTGCGCCTTCCACCGGTCGTCCGCCTTCGCCTCGTCCTCCATCTTGGCCATCGTCGTCTGAAGCTTCCGCACGAAAGAACAAGAAACGTTAAGCTAGGGCATTCGTGTGTCAATCCACCTTGATTCACGTTGTCCACATCATATAAGTGCAGATCACCGCCCAAAATCAGGACCATTCGCGGAAACGAGCTGCACAAGCACCGCCGCCGCACCGTCGGCATTATTGGAGAAAGGCAGCCAAGTATGGAGCAGCTGAACGAGGAGGAGGCCGAGTTTGGCATGGACAAGACGTCGCTGCGCGAGACGGACCCGATGGAGCAGGAGGCGCGCAGCGCCGTCAAGGAGCACCCGGACTTCCGCTTCCTGGACGCGGGCGAGGTGCGCGCGGCGGCCTCGAGCGGCGACCCGCTCGCCGTGCCGACGTGGATGACCATCATGCCGGTGGACAAGGACCCTGGCAAGTGGACGATCCTGGAGGTGCATGTCCGGCCGGACCGCGCGTGGGAAGTCATCAAGGAGCTCATCGGCACCGTCTGCATGAGCAAGGGCCTGCTGCTGGCCGAGGAGAACGCCAGCAGCGTGCTGTTCCGCAAAAAGTCGGCGCACGAGTCGCTCGCGCGCGGCATGGCCGACTCGGCCACGTACCAGAACGTCTTCGTGCGCATCGGCGTGTCGCCCTCCAAGCTGCGCGTCGTGCACGTCTGCGCGCTCGTCTCGGGCGAGAACAAGCTGCTCGGCGGACTCGTGTCGACCAACCGCACCGTGCCCTGGGCCCAGCAGCAGTTCGTCCGGACGCTCAACTACGCGCTGGACCAGCTGCTCGGCGCGCTGCAGGCGACCATCATCGCGCAGTGCTTGACGCTCAGCCATTTGTACATGTCGACGCCCGAGAACTCCATGGACGCAGGTTGGTTGCCATGGTTTGTATGCAGCCTGTTTGTTGCGCTACTGCAGACTGATGTTGCTTCGCGTGAATGCCAGTCGAGAGCGCCGAGCTGGATCCTGGCTACGTGCGTGATGTCAAGCGCATGTTTGCTAGGTGAGTCCACGAGTTGTACTTATGCACGAATGGGTTTGTCGCTGTGGAGCAATGCTTGACAGTGTGTGCACATGGATTGGGTCCTCAACACTAGCGAGATGAAGATCAACATGCGGGACCTGTGCATCCCTCTGGAGGAGTATGCGTACCAGCAAGAGTTCGCGTGCGCATTGCTGATCGGGCTGCTGGACCCGCTGCTGAAGAAGCACCAGATCAACCTATCGGAGTCTGCGATCGAGTCGAAGAGCGCGAGCACAGACAGTGGAGAGAAGACTACGGAGACGGATTCTGCTAGAAATGCGCTGGAAGGTTTCGCCATTGCAGACCAGAGCAAGCTGAGTGAGGACGCATCGACACAAAGCGATGATGATGGCAAGGACAAGGCCGATCCTTCGTTGACTGCCGATTCCGAGGGAACACAGGTCGCAAAGGAAGTGGCCAGCTCCACGGACGGATCGAGCGAGCAGCTGTACGGAGAAGTCATCACCACCATGGTTCAGGCGCTGTGGAGGCAATACAAAGACGACTCGGACGGAAAAGTCAAGGCGAAGATCGACGAGAAGCAGCGGCAGGTCACGGCGCGTGTGGAGGCCGTGCAGGCACTGCGAACCCGAGCCATCGAAGCCATCATCGATACGTACGTGGACGCTCAAACTTGTATTGCGTGCCTGTCTTGGTAACTGATGCTGCGCCTGAGTACAGGAAGGGTGCCGACGTGTCGTCACTGAAGGCTAGCACGCCAGGTGATCGGTATGTTGCGCTCGCTAGTCGCCAACGCTTCACTGTCGCCTGGCGTAGTTGTAACTCGCGCTCTGTGTTGTTTCCTCCACTCGTAGCAACGATGTGCTGCTGTACGACGTGTCGTGCGTCATCAACAGCATGCCGGTGAAGCTTCACGTCACGTTCGGGCACGTCGTCATCGCAACTGCTTCAGTTTGCACGCATCGCGGACCGAGAAACCTGACTGGTTGTTCGTGTGACTTGTCCGCCCAGGTCGATCATCTACCGCTCGATGGTCCCGTTCTTCGCGACCACGACCGAGATCCCTTTCAGTGACATCATGAGCGTCGTGCACACGACGTCGCTCGGTATCCAGGTGCTCGTGGTCGAGCTCGAGCCCAGCAAGCACGCGAAGGGCCTCACGATCGCCATGGGTCTTGAAGTCGACCTGCTCTACGAGCTGTTGTCGGAGGTTCGTCTGTAATAACTCTCGAGCTGTTGAGGCGTGATCGATTGCTGACTGCCCTTCACGAACTGCAGATCCTCGCCATGCACCAGAAGCAGACCAAGTCCGTGGGCGTGCTGCCGTCGCTACAGCAGCTCGAGACGGAGAAGGACCAGGCGGCCATGAAGCGCATCCTTGGCGACGAAGAGGAGGAGAAGGACGAGGAGGCGTCTACACCTCCGGCGCCAACTGCAGTCACACCGCCAGCCAATGACGCGACAGCCGCCGCCGAGTAATCTCTCGACTGTTGCGGCGCCTGACAGGAGCGAGAGACGAGTCCCTTGCATGTGTTGAGCACGTTGCGTTTCCCTGCCCTCCCTCCGTCGATTCCCCTCGATAAGTTAGCCGTGACTATGTAGTTTAGTGCCTTGGCATTCCAAGCGGCTACGTAATGTCTACTACGCCAAGTCGTCCTCGTACAGCGGCGGCGCCGACGGCAGGTACTCGTACGCTGGCGGCGGCCGCTCGCGCGCCGGCGGCTGCTTGTACTCGGGCGGTCCTAGCAGCGGCTCCTCCATGTCCTTGACGAAGACGCCGCACTCCCTCGCGGCCGGCGCGCGCCGACCGCGCCGGAGCAAGCGCCGAGAGCAGACGCAGTACAGGTACGACGCGCTCAGGAACACGAGCAGGCTGGCCACGAGCGCCACGTCGGCCGCCAGCACGCGCGGCGCCAGCGCCCGCGTTTCGAGCGCTCCCAGGCCGTCCGCAGCCGCCCAGCGCGCCGTCATCTCACTCCGCTCGCCCGCTTGTCCCCCTTCAACACGCATCTTTGGCACACGCATTTACCTCTTTAACCGGATATTGAATACAGCATACAAATGTGACCTTTGTTCATGTAACCTCTGATAATATATCATTTATCATCACAAAAATAAATAGTAAAATAGAGGTATTGTGATAAACGGTATTGAAGTCGACGAGCGCGGCGAGAAGCGCATCATCAATCCAGTGGGGGTCGACCGAGCGCTCCGCCTCCTGCTCTCCTGCTCTCCTGCTAGCTCCTGCTGCTGCTCCTGAGCCCATTCATCTACCGACCGACAGAGGAGGAAAAGAGCATGGCGACCTCCGCGCGAGAGCTGTTCGCGGGCGTGGACATTGGCGCGACGAGCGTCAAGGCGGGTGTCGTGACGGCCGACGGCCGCATCCTGGCGCGCGAACAGGAGTCGCTACGCCCCAACGAGCACGAGCCGGCCGACGTCGTGGCGCTCACGGCGCGTATCGTCGAGCGCGCGCTCAAGACGGTGCGCGCGTGCGTCTGTCCGTCCCCTGAGCGCTCTAGCCGCGCCGACTGACGGCGTCTGACGGCAGTTGGAGCTGCAAGTGAGCAACCTGCGCGGCGTCGGCGTCGGCTGCCCGGGCGTGCTGCTGCCCAACGGCGTGGTGCACGCGGCCGCCAACTTCCCCTCGTGGAGCATCGTGCCTCTGCAGCAGCTGCTAGCCGACCGGCTCGGCGTTCCGGTGCGCTTCTCCATCGACCGTAGGCGGCCTGAAGCTCCCACTCTCTCTCTCATACCAGTCGCTATGCTGCAACAACCGCAGGTCCGGCTGTGCAACGACGCGGACGCGGCCATTCTGGCCGAGCAATGGGTCGGCACCGCCAGCGGCGTCAAGAACTTCATCATGCTGAGTGAGTGCGCTGTTAGTATCAAGCAAGGGGCAGCAACGGAGTCCGCGATCGATTGACCAGTGGCTTGGGTACTAGCGCTCGGCACGGGAGTCGGGTTCGGCATCATCAGCGACGGCAAGCTCGTCCGCGGCGGCACCAACGCGATCGAGGGAGGGCACATGGTGCGTCTCGAGCTGCACGGAAGTGAGCAGTCGACAACGTCTGACCATCTCATCGCTCTCTATGTGTGTGTCTGAAGATCGTGGAGCGCAACGGACGGCTCTGCGGCTGCACACAGCGCGGCTGCTTGGAGGCGTACGCATCGGCCAGCGGTCTCGTGCAGGAAGTCAAGGAGCACCTGAACGCCGGTGCGTCTTGCTACTCTCTCTCTCTCTCTCTCTCTCTCTCTTTATACTGCTGCTGTCCTCTCTCACACTCGAGTGGCTCGACGCGTCTTGTTGTCGCGCTCATAGGCGCCGACACGACGCTCGCGGCTCACGCGATGGAGAACATCGACGTCAAGCTGATCTTCGAGCACGCGACCAAGGGCGACACCATGTGCACCCACCTCATCACCGAGGTACGCTCCGTCTTGACCGGCGCCGATACTTGCTGCGGGACAACGCGGAGTCTGATACTTACGTGCGGGGACAACCGAGCAGGCTGCGGACTTCTTGGGCTTTGCCTGCGTCACCTTTTGCCGCATCCTGGACCCCGAGGTGCGTCCTGATGCCGAACCACGGACCATGGAGAGTTCCGCAGCTATACTAACTCAGTGTCGGTGTCTCTTCCCCCTATTACCACCATGTGAGCAGATGATCGTGCTGTCGGGCGGCATCGCCGAAGCTGGCGAGACCTGGATCCAGCAGGTGCGCGCCGCGTACCTCAAGTACTCGTGGACTCGATTCCCCAATCCGGTACGCTACCATGGGTCTTCAAAGGAACTGCCTTGGTTCGCCAACTGACCGGCCTCCGATCCTATACACCAGGTGCGCATCGAGAAGGCGAGCGCCGGGTACGACTCGGGCATCCTTGGCGCCGCCGCGGTGTGCAGGGACGTTTGAACCAGTAGATAGCAGCAGCAGCAGCAGCAAGAGTTCTCGTTCCTTCTTGTCGAACGAACGAGTCGTGCGATACACACGGGTAAGCGCAGATCGTCCGCGTTCTGACCGAGTGTTATCTGTGCAAAGGAGAGAAATGAGAGGAAACACCGCTGCCATCCGAGCTTGCCGCTCTACCTACGGCCACTCGCCATCGCTGCGGATGGCAACACCAAGAGTTCACCAGGGCTCTAGTCGCTGTCGCTGTCGCTGCTGCCGTTGCTGATCGCAGGGCTGTCGCCGCCGTCCGCGACTGCCGCTTCGCTCTTCCCCGTCGGAGGCGAAGGCGGCGGCGTGCCGCTCTCCTTGGTCTCCTCGTCGGACGGGGCCGGGGACTCGTCCACGCGCGACAGCTTGCCGTTCTCTCGCTTGGCGCCTGTCCGCCGGCGCTTGTGCTCCTTGACAAACTCCTCGTCGTCCAGACTCTCGTCGTACATGCCGCCGTACGCAAAGTTGATGACCGTCCGCCGTTCCGCCTCGCCGTCAGAGTACTCGCGGCGGCGCACGATCGCACCGCGGCGGCGCTTCTCATCGCCATCGGCCTACAAGTAGGCGACAGTAGCGCGCGTGTCAGTCCGTCGAGTAAATGGTCTTGCCATGGCAAGCAGACGACGATACGCACCTTGGTCTTTTTGAGCTGAATGCGGTGCATGACCTCGCTGTACGTGAACTGGTCCGACTCGGGGTCGAACATGAACACGCAGTGCTGTGAGTCTTCCTTGGTCTGTTGCTGTTGTGGCAGCACATGGACGCCCCACAGACGCGTTAGTCGACGCCTCATCAGTCGAGATACTGCCCAGCGAGCGACGTACGCTATCGAGCATCTCAATGGACAGCTGGTAGTCGCGGTAGTAGGAGAATTTCTCTGCATCGCGCGAGCTCTTCTGCATCCACACACACAAAGAGAGAGAGACACACACACCACATCCCATAGGTTTGAGTATCTGTCGCGGCAGAACTCGCCACAACAGTCGCGAACCAGCACACCTCGTCTCCGGCGTTCGGGAGCAAGATGGATCCCTGGATCGTCTCGGTGGCCTTGATCTTCTTCGAGATGCCGCAGAGCATCGCGCGGTCTTCGCGCTCGCGGATGCCCTTGACCTTGATGTCGCTGGACGGCAGGATGTCGTACGACTGCAGTGTAGACGCACGGGTTATCACGGTCAGTCCGACGCTGTCACACGAAACGAACCAGGAAGGGCCACAACCGGTCACGTACCAGAATGGCGTACTTGTTGGCAGACAGCTCCTGGTCGGGGAACACGTCCCAGACCTTGGCAGCCTTGAGTCTCTTCTTGAACGGGTGCACGAGCGTCTTGGGGTCCTTGATGTCGCGGAACGACGCCTCGGCGCGGTCCTCCAGCGTGACCTGCACGATCTCGGCCAGCGCGTTCTCGGTGCCTTCGCGCAGCGCGCTCTGGATCTCCACCTCGCTCTTGAACTGCAAGACACGACACGAGTCAGTAAGCAAGTCGCGTCGCTGTCCCACCCACGTCAAACACTAAAAGAGCGCGAGAGCCGAACCTTGTGCACCGCGTCGTACAGGTCCGTGCCCATGTACTCGGTCCTGCGCAGCCACGAGACGGCCGGCCGCGCCTTGGAGCGCCCGCCCTTGGTCTGCTGCTCCTTCATCATGAGCGCCTGCTCGTCGCCCACCTCCAGCGACTCGGGCTTCTCCGGGGCTTCACACACACACATCAGCGCACGCCAGTTCGTCAGCTTGGCTACAGAGCCAGCGCCAGATACGTCCCACAAGCGACCGACGTACTCTCGTACTTGGCCGGGTCGATCAGGTCGATCATGAGCCCGAGCGTCGCGTCCTCGTGCACCTCGTACGCGTAGTCCATCTCGAGCGTGTTGGGCTTGTACTTGATGAGTCTGCGCGGCGACACAAGCGTCAGCAACAGCAGCAAAGCGCCAGGCGACGCGGAAACCCGCGCCAATTGGGAGGAGGAAGGCGGGGGAAGGAGGGGGGGACGCACCGCTCGCGCTCGTGTGGGTACTGCAGGAACTTGGTGTCGAAGGGCAGGTCGGGCAGCGCGTTGCGGAACTCGAGCGTGGCCAGGAACTCGCTCTGCTTGCCCAGCAGCGCGCGGCGCTTGGCCTGCGCGTGCGACTCGAGGATCATGCGCGTGTGGTCGCGCCGCGCCTTGAGCTTGTCCTCCTTGTACTTGGCCACCTTCTTGCGCTCCAGCTCGTACCGCGCGCGCTCCTCGGGCGTCGCGTCCTTGCCGGGCGGCGCGCGCCGGCGCCGCGCATCCTCCTCGTCCGCCGCAGACGCCGAAGGCCCCGCGCTCGGGCGTGGAGCGGCCGCCGCGGCGCTCGCGATCTCGGCCATGCCTTCGCCCGCTAGACTTGCCGTTTGTATGGCACGCCGGTGCGCCTGCGAACCTGCGAACCGCCCGCCCCCCGCCAAGGCAAAGGCAAACCGACAGAGGCCAGCAGTAAGTTCGCTCTTATATCAAGCGCATCAAACGAATCGTACTTACATGTCATTCAAGCGAGAAAATAAGTGAGTGATATGTTGGATATAATCGTAAATTTTAAGAAAGTGATGGCAGCCGTCTGTAATTTTATGCAAAATAAACCACTGCGACGTCCCGGTTCAAGTGTGGCGAACAGGTCGCGAGTCAGATGGGCGGCAGCCATACCGCAAGCCGCTAGCCGCCAGCCGCGCGTCCGCCCTGGCCACTCCTCGCGCCGCCGACCCGCAGCGCCAGGCCCAGCAGACGCCCGCGAGTCCGCTCCGCGCTCGAGCCGCCTCCTGCGCGCACCCAGGCGATGCGGCAGTGGCTCAAGCTCGTGGTGCACTTCCCCGCGCGGCTCGGCGCGCTGCTGGCCGCACTCGGCGCCTTCTACGCGTTCGCGCGCGTGCTGCTGGCGCTCGACGTGGCGCGGCACGCGGCGGACGCGGCGCGGAGCTGGCCGCAGCGCAAGGTCGCGGGCTGGCGCGCGCTCGCGACGGCCGTGTACCTGCCACTGGCGCTCTTGGTGCTGCTCGTGGCGGCCGCGGCGACGAGCGGCGCTGGCGTCGAGCTGCTGTACGCTGCGGCGCCGCTGCCGCTGCTCTTCTGCCGGCGCTGGTGGCGCGTGGTCGGCATACCGGTCTACGCGCTCCTGGTCGGGCTGCACGAGGTAACCGGCTTGCTTCCTGATGGCGTAAAGATTGGGAGCGCGGCCGCGGCGCTCGTGCGCTCCGTGATCTGGGACGTTGTGCTGCCCGTGCCGTATGACGGACCGAGCGCGCTGCCCAAGCTCTGCGACTGGGCATTGCAGCTCGTCCCGCAGCCGTACTGGGCAGCCGCCGCCTTCGCGTACACGCGCTTGTTGGCCGAGCTGGCGGTCGTTGTGATCGCCTGCGCGGTGTACGGCATCGCGCTCTTCTGCCGCGAGCCCCAACACGGTGCGCTGCGTCTCCTGACGCCCTGCGTGGCTAGCGAGTGCTAACAGCTCCTTTGCCGCTCAACTGCAGACGGTGACGAGCTTCGAGAGGCGGCGCGCAACAACGACTTGGCGTCCATCCGGCTGCTTCTGGCGCGTGGAGTGCGGGCCGACGCCACATCTGGAGACGGGTCCACGGCGCTGCACGTGTGCGCGCAGCAGGCTCTGTCCAAGGCCGCGGGGCTGCTGCTGGACCACGGCGCGGACGTCAACGCGCGGGACTTGCTCGGCTTTACGCCGCTGCATTGGGCCGTGCAGCTCCGCCGCGAAGAGACCTCGACGTGCAACCGACTCGACACGATCCGCGTGCTCATGCGCCACGGCGCGGACCCCAAGCGGCGGGCGATAAGCGGCTCCTCCCCGCTAAGCATCGCGACAAGGAAGGAGAACGAGGCGGCGCTCGAGGCCATGAAGGACGTGATCGGACCGGAGCGGCTGACAGCGACCCATTTGTAGACTACCGGCCTGGCGAACTTGCATGTTCGCCCGTGCTGAAGCTGAGAGCGCGCATTCGGCGTCAACGCACTCGCCCTCCTCCTCTGTGACAATAAAATCCACTCGTACCACCAGCTCTCGCGCAGTTGTGTCCATAAGTTATCATCGTTTGCTGGAGGAACGGCGGCTACCGGCTGCTGAAGCCCGTCACGTCCATTTGAATCACCTACAGAGACGATCCCATCGGCGAAGAGAACGTCAGCATCCTCATACAGTTAGCACTGCAGCGCGTACGACAGCGGCGTACGTACCAGGTTCAAAGTCTCCTCGAGCTCCTCCTTGGTCGCGTACACGGGCAGATCAAGTCTGTGCGCATTGATCGACGTGTAAGCGACAGCAAGAACAACCCCATGCATGTTCACTACTCGTAGCGCACCTGTTCAAGCAAGTGCTGGCGTGCGGGAGGCTCGAGTACACGCTCGACGGCGGCTTGGTCAGCTGAATCGTAAACCGCTGGATGTCTCCGTCCATGCCCGTCAGACCCTGCGTGCAATCACAATGGATTGGATCAATACAACCACACTGTGGGCAGCAACGACAGCTATGAAGCACCTTGAAGCCCTCGACAGGGACGCCGCTGGACCCAGTGACGTACTGCAGCAGGCGGCTTCTCTGCTCCTGCGTGAACCCTTCCACGACTTCCCAGAACCACTCAACGACCATCGTCTCCAGCTCCGGGTTGGAACCACCGAGCAGCCGCACTTCCGAGTGCTTATGCCAGTCGGCAACGTCGATATTGGGGAGTCCAGACAGCATGAGGTCCAGCTCCTTGTAGTCGAAGATGTGCAGCACCGTGTCGTCAATGACGGAGCGGAGGCCGGTCAGCAAGCTGGTGAGCTCGGCGTCAACGCTGTCGCACAGGTAGTACTGCAGCACCTTGGCCACATACACGTGCTTGTTGCCGTCATGCAGCATCACTTCATCTCCATTGGGGATGAGCTTGTGCCCTTCAACGGTGAAGTTGAGGCCCAACGAGTTTGCGTTGTCGTTCTCGAGGATCCACACAAGGCTCGAGTAGACCGTCTCATCAACCAGTCGCAAGTCGTCCAGCCCGAAAGGCGCCCCTAGGATGTGCTTGATCAACGGGACGCTCAGCCGGACGCTCAGGATCAGTCCTTCGAGCACCGCCTTGCCAAGCACTTTGCCAAAGAAGTGGAACATCTACTCGCCACCCGCAGCCACAAACGGTCAGCACACTGGTGTTCGTCCGCACAATCAGTGGCGGCACGAACCTGCAGTCGGTCAGGCTGCGTGTCGCTCGTCCGCCGGATCCAGTACCCGTGGTGTTGGGACGAGTTCGTTGTCGTGAACAAGCCCTGCGAGTCCTGGAACAGCTCCTTGCACAGCAACTGCAGCCACTCGCGCAGGATGCCACCGCCGTCGATACCCGGCTCGTCGATAAAGTCGACGCGAAGACGGCGGCGTAGCACCATCGCGGACGCTTTCATCAGCAGTGACATTGAGTCGTCAAGCACGTTTTCGCGACGAATGCCTGCAGAGTGAATGAACACACAAGAGAAATGTCAGTCGCACCATCGACAAGCCAGCAACGGTTTGGCAGTAGAAACCCATCCAACGTGACGTACGCAGCGTGTAGAAGCCATCGACGATCGATGAGCACGTCTTAAGCGAATAATGGTACAGCCACTTGGCCTTCTCAGCGAATGGCAGACCGGCAACGCGCTACAACATCAACCAACACCATTGTACAATGTGTGAGCCTAGGTAGCGATTCTGACAGGTTCGGATGGCAAGAAGCGTTGCGCACCTGCATCTCGCGTGTGTAGCTTCGCGAAGAGCCGGTGAACTCGTCTGCAGCAAATACAATGACAGTTGCGCATCAGAGAAGCACAAGCGGCGCATCGCATGATGTGAAGCGGCGTACCAGCAAGCTTCCAGACTGCGACACCACGACCCTCGTTGTCCCGTATGAATCCTGTAGCGCGCGAGAGAACGAAGAGCCCCATGGTGCTGCTCTCCGAGCGCACGAACGACGCTTCAATGGACATGAAGGACGACATCGAGCTGCTCTGCCGACGAATCCGACTAGTCTGCGGCATGTTCTTCTCCAGCAAGATGGTTCCCTGGAGCGCCGGGTGCTGCCGCATCATCTCGTACTCGACGCGAACCTGTTGCTCAGCACGCACATACACACATGCGGCCAAGTTAATGCCAAGTGCCGTAACGAACAGACTGAATAGCGCAAATGCAACGCACCCATCGCACTTGACTCGCCCCAATGCAGCGCTTCCACGCGTGACGATCGATGGCAACCCGCTGCCGCTCGCCAATCAGTGCGCTGGAGTGCCGAGATAGCCTCGGTCCCTGGTCCGTTTCCTGCACCAGCCGCGCGCTGCTGGACCTTGGCGATAGCAGCAGGAAGAAGGGAGCCTGGCTGGCTAACACCGTCTGCGCCTCGACCGCCGCTACGGAGTCGACGCGGTCTTCGTCCCTGGCATCGCTCGAGGACGGCGACGGCTCTGGTTCTGCAGCACTCACAGACGTTAGACGGGACTGCAACGGTGCGAACCGAGGCACTGACGACCGCAGACCTTGATTGGCAGACCCGCAGAGCACACAGCAGCGCTGCAGGCCGTCGTTCGTGTGGAGACACACGCTGCACTTCCACCCGGCGGTTCTGCAGGGCATCACACACACAGCATAGCGACGCGTATGAGCTCTCTATCTCTTGGGCCGACTCCATGCAACGCCCGAGCCGTACGAGTTGCGCTGGAACGCGCGGTGCCTCGGCGGACGCTGGGACGGGATGCAGCACTCGAGCCAGGCGCGCCAGGTGAAGAACAAGGTGAGCACGAGGATGGCGCCGCCGAGCGTCATGCCCAGCACCAGCTGCAGGTTGGACGAGTCGCGGTCGTCCGAGTCCTGCACGTCGTCCTTGTCGTTGTCGTAATCGTACGTGCCGTGTGTTTCGCCCATGGCGTCGTTCGCCCACCACGCGCCGCCGTCGACCGCTGCGACCGGGCGTAGAAGAAGAAGAAGAAGGAGGAGGAGGAGGACGTGAGCCTTGTAAGACCGACCACCGCGCGCGTATAGCGAGCCAAACGTTCGCACCTGACTGCCGCGCGAGCGCTCGAAAGCGCCGGCCACGCGCGGTGGCTTCGTGGCCGATCGCATCGCTACTAGCGCCGGAGAGAAGACTCGCGAGCGCCGTGAGCGCCAGCGCGAACGAGAGGCTCCCCCACGGCCGTGGGCGACGCATGGCAGCCCGTCCGGCGTGTCGAGCGGCGCTGGAGGCCTTGGACGCGTAGGACAGCGGCGGTGGAAGGGCGCGGAGAGGCTGCTTCCTGTTAGTGCCGCCATGCGGCAACGGCTTGACGGTCGTCGAGTGGATTCTGGGCGTAGGACAGGTCACTTTTGCGCGGACAGAGCGAACGGAATGTCTCTGGCGAAATAGATGACGCAAACTCTTTTTATAGAGCGCTAGCAGCAATGATTTGAATGGGACGCTTTGATCCGGACGGTACATTGAGGTTCAGTCGAGCGGTGCAACGAGTTCCACCCGCGCAAGCATTCATTCATACTAATTTTAGTAATAGGTAGAGTGCATTTCATTACAGCGTGGACGACTTCATGCTCCTTTGACAGCCTCGGCGCTCGCCCGTCCGCCTTCCATCCGAGCAGACCGGGCGAGCATGAGCGCAGCAGTCTTCAACGCGGTCCTCCTCGAGGTTCTGTGGCGTGGCGACCGCTGCATCCGCAGTCGCGACGCAGCATAACCGAGGACGGACCGACCTGTCCGCGCCTTCAATCGGGACGGCGCTGCCTCATCACGTTGCGGATTCGACGGCTCGCACTGGGGCGCCGAGATGTCCGAGCTATCGACCGCTCGGAGCCATCTTCTCGCGCCAAGAAGCTCCGCCCGCTTCTTGAGATCGGCTTGTGCGTCCGTCTTTCATCACATATCGCGTCGGCTGTCTGGTAATAGCTGCAGTGCACTCTGCTCCATCGCTTGACTGGAGACTCTGCTCGTCTTGTATCGGCAGTAGTTTGGATCGACGTAGAGTCGATGGTCACGCTCTTCCTTCCAGCTTCCATTCCGGCTGGAGGTGGCGTAGGTTGGCCTCGTAGTAATGAGGAGGAGCCCTGGGACGGCTCATAGAACACGCAGGAGACACATGGAGACACTTGACACGGCACTGGGGGTGGGTAGTAGCAGCTCGCAGCCATTCGATCGGCTAGCCGCGGCAGGAGAGGCTCAGTACGCCTGGCAGAACTTGCGCAGCGCGTCGGTCGAGGCAAGCTCGCGGTTGGACTGAACAGAGTCGATGAACGCCTGCAGCTTCTGGCGACGCGCATGGAGCACGTGCGCGTCCAGCTCTCGCTGCACGAACAGCACGGCACCGCTCGACAGGTGCGGGACGCCGCCGGCGAGCTTCTTGGCCTTGGCCTCCTTCTTCAGCTCGCGCTCGAGCTTCTGGAACTCGTCGAACGTGGCCGTGATGTCCCACATGACGCTCGGGTTCATGTGCTTCTCCTGCTTGGTGCTCGACGGCAAAGACTGCTCGAGCAGCGAGCAGTCGACACGCACGACGTAGATGTCCTGCGCCTTCTTCTGGCCCGGCATCTGCTGCGTGTGCGCCTTGCCCACACGAATCTTGGCGTCCGCGAGCGACGCCTGCGAGCGCCGGCGGCGGTCGCTCAACACGACGTTCGCGCCAGGAGACGTATGCTTGAGCTGCTCGGCGACACGACGGCCGATGAGCGGCAGCCCGGCGGCTGACGAGTCGCTGCGGCTCGAGGCGCTCGAGCAGACACTTGAGGTACTTGAACTGCTAGCGGTGCGCAGCAGGCGGCGCTCCTTGTCCATGGCCGGGTCCTCGAGGCCGTCGAAGAAGGCGTAGCCCATGCGCTGGCGCTTGGTCAGCACCGCGGCGCCATGCTGAGGCGTCAGCGACGGCAGCCGCGAGCGGCGGCGCGACTGTCGGTGGCCGGCACCGGCGACCGTCTTGGCGTGCGACGCGTACCGCGCGTGCTTGTTGGCGTCCATGGCCAGCATGGCGCACGACATGAAGGTGGAGAAGGTGATGAGCGCGTGCACGGCGACCTGCACGAACGCGGCCGAGCCGAGCGCGATGACGCGCATGCCGAGCGCGTAGAACGCGTAGAGCGCGGCGAGCGTCACGGCGTGGCGCAGCAGGTAGCCGGCGAGCGCGCGCAGCGCCGCGCGCTGCTTGTCGGACAGCAGCGAGAGGCGGAAGCCCGGGAACTGGAGCACGATGAGCGGCGACGCGAGCCCGCTCACCTCGACCGTGCGCTCAAGGCGCAGCGGCAGCATGGTGTCGGCGTTGGTGGGGGGAAGAGTGTCGAGCGGCACGCGCACAGTCACGTGGGCGCGGAGCGGCGGGTCGTCGACTGCCGGGATTGTGCCGAGCACGAGCACGAGCACGAGCAGCGGCGGGTCCGATCGGTCTGACGGGTCTCCTTCGCGTTGCGAATTGAGCCCATGGCTCTGCCGCGCGCCAGAGAGCGACCCGGGCGAAGGCGAGGAGGATGAGGAGGCACCAGCGCGCACATCTTGGGGCGTCTTGCTGAGGACGGGCGCTGAGAGGGAGCCATAGACGCTGCCGGCGCCATCGTGATGGCCGAGGAAGCTCGCTGACGCGAATCCGCGGCGGGTCAGAACCCGAAAGCCCGCCAGCACGCTCATGTCGCTCGGCCCGCCTGGAGTTCATATAGTAAAAGCAGCATGTTAGAGTGCGGGTGGGTGGGTTTGCGGGTCTAAACCCGCTCGGGGGAGGGGCGGAAGAACCCGCGCGAGCGACTGGCTTCTTCGGCACGTTCCACTGTTGCAGTGAACTGAACTCCAACCACAGGAAGCGAGCGCGAGAGACTCGGAGAGTGGCCTTCGCCCAGTCTCCATGCACGCGCGCGCGCGTTAAAGCGCGGGCGCCGCGGCTCGAGTCTATCCAGGCGGCTCGGCTCCCGATCCCTTCTCGCATCCGAGGCAGAGACTGGCGGGAGAGCAGCAAGCATTAAGGTCAATGGGCCAAGTACATACCTGCTTGTTGCTTCTCTTCGCTTCGAATTCGATGCGGCCGCGCGTGACGCCGAGCGAAATCCCGAATGACGCGAATGCGAATGGTCCGAGGGGAGGAGGCGGGCGGAACGCTGCGGCAGAGGGGACACCTGCGTCGGATTACCAACGTCCAGCATGGGACAACGCACTTGAACTATATCGCCTTGACTCTCTTGACGGAGAACGCTTGGACGGATATTGCTCACGAGTTGAACGCTCGGATTCGTCAAATCCAGCTCGCGTACTGTATCCATACTGTAAGAGATCCATGCGGAGACCCACCTGGCACATGGGCCGATGTTTACTTCGTCCTTCCTCACCACTTGAGCCGCCGTTCCATGAGCGGTGTCAGCAGCTTGGTTGTCGTGGCGTCATGGTCGTTCGGCCGAGTCGCGGCTTGGCGTGTCTTTTACGCCAGACGCTTCGGCGGTTTTGTCTGTTTCCAAGCACGCGACGCACCCAGCACGAGCGTCAAGGATCTCAACGGAGCCCGACTTTGGTCAGCGCTCGCTTGCAGAGCTCGCAGTTGACACCTCCGTTGCATTTCGCCGACTATACATTCGCTCGTCAACCTGTGCGCATACACACACCCGCTCGTCGCGTACCTATTCCGTCCCGCCGTGCCTTTCCATGACGCCCTTACTTCAGACGTATCGCGAGCGCCTCGAGGAGCTGGTCCGTCAGCCCCATGTCGGCCGTGCGCACCGTCAGGTCCAGGAAACCGCCGCTCCGGACCTTGATGTGGATCAGCGCAACGTGCTCCGAGTTGACGAGGCGGCACGACGCGATCGCCTCGTTCGCTGCGTGGACAGTCGCAGCACGGACAATGTTAGGATCAGCCACCTCGAAACAAGCAACACTATGACCCGTAACGTACTCGCTTGGATGGCCTCCACCGTGTGCACCGAGAACTGGTGCATGCGGCCCATGAAGTCCTCGAGCGTGCGCACCGAGCTGGGATTGACCTTGGTCTTCTTCTCGCAAGGACACGAGCCCCAGCGGCCACCAAAGTCCTGCGTCGTGATCTGCCACGGCTCCAGCGGGCGGCCGTTGTACTGGAATGGGATGTCCGTGTGGCTCGCCATGCTGCTGTTGCTTCGGCTCATATCTGCTCATGGCCACAACATCAACACGACGTTAGCACAAACCCAGGTGAATACGATTAGGAAACCAGCAACAGCACGTACCGTTGATGCTGGCACTCAAACCAGCCATGCCAAACGGGTCCAGCGACATGGATTGCGCAGGCGGCGTCGGCTGCGACGGCGGCTGAACGGGGGCAGGAGCAGGAGCAGGCGTTGGCGCAAGCGGGGAGCCCATACCAAACGGGTCCAGCGACGCAGCTCCAGTAGCGACCGGCGCCGGCGCGTAGGAAGGAGCCGGCTGCGGCACGGGTGCAGGTGCCGAATCGAAAATGTCCAACAAATCCACTTCGACGCGCTGCTGCGGGACAGGAGCAGGTGCCGGTGCCTGCTGGTACTCCGCTGGCTGCTGTTGCGCTGGCGGCGCATCGTTGCGTGACGACGTGCGACGAGAGGACGCACGGGTACCACCCGTTGCACGACGGTTAGTAGTCGACGACTGGCGGGAGGAGGTGCTAGTCGTACGACGCGCCGGAATGGGGGCCGTTGGGGCGCCGGGGATGCCACCGAAGATGGCAGACGCCAGGATCTGGCGCTCGTCGACATGCTGCTCTCCGTCCTCGTCTTCGCTCGGATAGTTGTTGCCATTGTTGTTGTAGTCCGCAGGCTGTTGGCCGTATCCACCCGGGGCGTTGCCGTACCCACCCGAAGCGTTGCCATACCCACCCTGGGCGTTGCCGTAGCCACCGGCACCAGGAGCACCTCCTTGGTTGTACGGGTCGGAGTAGCCACCGGCGGGACCCCCATGCGGGTTGGCGCCAGGGTCGTTCGAGTTGAGTCCCGTAGGCCCCCACACGTTCTTAACAACGCCACGTTTGGGACCGGCAAAGCCCGCCGGATCCGGTCCACCACCCATCGCACCAGGACCAGCAGCACCAGGCCAGCCACCATTCGGCGCACCGGGGGCAGAACCACCGTACCCTCCAGGGCCACCGCTGTTGTTACCCCACTTGTTACCGGCGCCCATGCTGCCACCCATAGCCATCGGGTCCGTAGGCGGAAGCCGTACGGAGTACGGGATCTCCGGCTTCTTGTACGCTTCAAAGTTGAGGCGGTTTGCGTTCGCGTTGTTGCGATCTTCGTAGCCTTCCTCGTCATCCGAGTCCTCCGGAGGGTCGTAGCGAGGCGCGCCGCGAGCCGCAGCCTGCTCGACAAAAGCCGAGAGGAAGCCAAGGTTCGGGTCAACCTCAATGTCCTCACAGCTCGCGTCCTCAGGAAAGACGTCAGCCATGAGCGCAAAGTTCTTCGAGAGTGCCAGGTACTCGAAGCAGCGCTGCTGCAGGTCCGTGCTGCGGCTCGTCTTGTACTTGTGCATCATGGCGTCCGCAAGCTCGATCGTGCGACCCATCTGCGCCGTGATCTTGGTAACGGCCGTCAAAACGTACGAGCGCGTCGTGTCTTCTTGGCTGAACGGGCGGTCGACCAGCTCGCAGAGACGCTCGCAGATCTCGTCCAGCGCCATGGACTCGGACAGGTAGCCGTACTCGCCGAGCACCCACGCCATCGTGCACACGAGAATGTCCGGCAGCACGGGCTTCTCCAGCAAATCAAGGTACGTGTCCACGGCGTCGCGGCGCAGCTCCATGTCCTGGTCTTCGTCCTCGCCGCTCCCCTCAGCGATCAGGCGCATCAGATTGTGCGCAACCTCGGGACGCACAAGGTCGCCGCCGAGCTCAAAAACGTTCGTCATGGTCTGAATGTACCAGGCGTTGCTAGGCGCGTATCGCTCGGCGCACTGCGTGATACGACCCACGAGCTCCGTGCGCAGGAACACATCCGTCGCCTCGCGCAGGAACTGCGTGAGCTTGTCCGAGATGAACTCGACGTTCACGGGGTTCGTCATGCGGTAGAGCAGGTCGAGCGTCTTGCGCTTGAGCGTCTCGTCCGGGTCCTCCAGACAGTCAATCACAGCCATCTGGTGCGCCGCGGCGTAGCGCGGGTGGTCCTTGACGATCGCCGCGAGGCCCGTGACGCCCAAGTACTTGAGGTTGTGGTTGTCGCTGCTAATGAAGCGCGAGATGCTCGCGGCTGCGGCGTCCAGCAGCGTGCTGTTCGGGTAGATGGTCGTGACGGTGCGCACGCACTCGTAGATGATGGCGTAGCCGACGTTGATGCCCGTGTCGGCGCGGCGCATCACGTCGTGCAGCACCTCGTACATGCCCTCGCTCGTCTGCTGGTCGGCCTGTCCGAGCAGCGCCAGGATGTTGAGCAGCCGGATCTGGATCCACGGCGCCGGGATGCGGTGGTAGTCGAACTCGCGCGGCAGCCGGTGCTCCGTGATCTGCTTGAGGATGCTGACGAAGCTCGGCACGAGGTCCTTGTAGTCGCCCGGGTTGGCCTCGGCCAGGTCGTGCAGCAGGCAGAGCGTGGCGCCCATGACGCTCGGGTCGCGGTCGCACAGCGCGCGGCGCAGCGCGTCGCCCGTGTCCGCGACCGCGTCCGGGTTGAGCTGGTGGAAGCGGTGCAGCGCCATGACGGCCTTCTTGCGCACGAGCTCGGCGTCGTGGCGCAGCAGGTCCAGGATCATGGGCTGCACGGCCGGGATCATCTCGACCGTGAGCAGCTTGCAGACGGCCATGAGCGCGGCGCAGACCTCGAGCTGGTTGCTGCTCTGCAGGTCGCGCTGCAGCTGGTTGATGATCATGAAGCGGAACTCGTGCGACGGCGACAGCACGAGGCTGCACGTGAGGTACCCCACGCGCTTCTGCAGGAGGTTCGTGGACGCCGTCATCTCGACCGCCTTGATGTACCCGAAGGCGGCGTCGTGGCCGAGCATCTCGACGTACAGCAGCCGGATGAGGAACTCCTTCTTCTTCTTGTTCGTCTGGCTGCTTGAGCCGCCGCCGCCTGAGGCCGTCACCTCGCTCAGCTTGCGCTTCAGCTGCGCCACCTCATGGATGATGATGCGGTCCTCCTCCTGCTTCGACTTGCTCTCGCCGATCGACTTGACCAGCTCGAAGAACTCCTTCGACAGGTGCCCGCCCGACATGGTGGTGGTGCCGATGCCGTTGCCTTGCCGTCGCGTTCGCCTTTGCCACGTGCACTTTGGCGGAAGCCGCCAGGGGGTAACACACTATGCGACCATCGCCAATCGTCTTGTCAAGTGTGTATATTTGTATGAACTTACAAGATGTACCATATCAAAAAGTATAATCCGATGCATTCGTGCTGGTCGAATAGATTTATTGGCAGGCAAAAATCCGGGACACAAACCGTCAAACAGAATATTCGTAGACTTTCAAAGAGAATGAACTCATCAAACAGAATCAATGGTGCTGGTTTTTGAAACAAGTTTACACAAGTTTCAAAGTTACGCACCAAAGTTACAAAGGCTGTTGGAAAGTTTGTTCGCTTGAACAGTTTTTCCTGTGCAACAGAATAAGGTTACGCTTGCCCAAAACTCGTTCTATTACTGACTGTCGGCGCCAAGGCCGACGACCGGCGGGTGGAGTGGAGCGCGATGGCGGCGCCGCTGACGGACGACGCGCTGCGCAAGTACGGCGCGAGCCGCAACTTCCTGCCGCAGGTGCGTCCCGCCGAGGTGCCGGCGTCTTTCACGCTGCGGACGCGAACCGACGCGCGCGCTCGTGGCGGCGGCAGGAGGACGACGAGCAGGACGCGGTCGTGGTGACGGCGCTCGACTTCCACGCGCAGGGCGACCTGTGCGTGGCCGCGCGCAACGACGGCGTGCTGTCGCTGATCAACTGCCTCAGCGGAACGTACGTCTCTCTGCGCCGCGCCTGCGAGAGGAGGAGCCGCAGGCTCACGTGGTTGGTACCCGCGCAGCGTCTCCAAGACCATCTTCACGCGGCGCTACGGCGTCGAGCTCGTCAAGTTCACGCACCACCCGGACTGCGTCATATTCACGTCGCTGAACGAGGCCAACGACCGTGCGTGGCGCTCTCGACGGCACGGGAACGGCGCGGCAGGGGGGCTCACTGTGTGGCTGGCGTGTGCCGTGTGGCAGACCGCATCCGGTACCATTCCTTCTACGACAACACCTTCCTGCGCTACTACAACGGACACTCGGCCAGGTGCGAGGCTTCCTGGAGCGGTACCTAATGCGGAGGGCAGAGACCTAACGCGTAGTCTGCCGCAGAGTGACCACCCTGAGCATGCACCCGACCGCGGACGAGTTCATGTCGGCGTCCGTGGACGGCACGATCCGATTGTGGGATATTCGCAGCTCCGAGAGCGCCGTGCGTGCCTCGCTCTACCTTTGTTATCTTCACGAGCCAGACGAATAGTCTAACGACTCTCATGGTCGCTGCAGGCGCTGATTCGGTCGGACCACATGCCTGTGTCGCACATTTGCTCGGCCTACGACCAGGAGGGCGTCGTCTTTGGCGTCTACTCGGACGACCACCTCGTGCGTATGTACGACGCGCGCAACTACCAGGACGGCCCGTTCGCCAAGTTCTCGCTGTACGACCCGTCCGTCCTGGCCGCGCTCAACCCGTTCCTCGCGCGGGCGATGGCGCCGAGCCTGGACGCCAAGCGGCTGCACGCGACCGACATCAAGTTTAGCCCGGACGGCAACAACCTGCTGGTCGCCACCAACCGCGGGCCGTTCCTGCACCTGGACGCGTTCGACGGCCGGCTGGTGCACATGTTCGTGGACCACTTGGGTCCGCAGCACCACGTCGAGCTCAGACTCGGCAGCGACTACTCTCCGGACGGCGCCTACGTCACGACAGGCTCGGAGGACGGCCGGATATTCATGTACCGCGCGTCAACTGGCGAGCACGTGCACACGCTGCCCCACGGCCACGCGGGCCCGGTCATCGACCTGCAGTGGAACCCGCAGCGGCACCTGCTGGCGAGCGCGGGCGCCAACTCGACCGTCTTCTGGACCGCTGGCTGATGCATTGCAGCGTACTAGGATCGGACGAATACGCACCGGATACCGGGTGTTGAGTCACTCTTCAAGAGTGGGTCGGAATGCTGCTTACTTCAACCTGCAACGAACTTCAAGTGCAACGGCTGTAGGAGGATGCGCCGCATCATGCTGAGCCTGAGACCCGTCGCCCAGCATCTCGGTAGTTTGCACAATTGCACTGCACTCCCTTTGTTCCCATCAGCTTGGTCTAGACACTCACCACTGGTGAGTGAGTGTCTGGTGACTCAGCAGCCGTCGGCACGGACTCAACTTGACAGTCGGCAGCACGGCCCGCCCGCTTCCTCCTTGACGCTCATGCCATGCTCATCAAGCCCACTGAGCGGCTCGTATCCCTGCAGTCAAGGGGCACAGCGACCGGTGGGGCACAAGGGGCACAGCGATCGGTGGGGCACAGTGTCACGCACCACCCCCTTCCTTCAACAGACAGACAGACAGGACCTGGTGCCATCTCCCATCTGGCTCTGGACAACTCTCGTCGACTCAGATGTGACCGATACGCCACACCAAGGGCGCTCGTTGAAGCTCGCCTCCGGTCTTGTCATCGGCGCGACGTAGTTGCAGTTGATACGTCAGTGAGCAACTCGGTCCGCGCCGATAGCCGCGGAGTTCCCATCGCTTAATGCTTTCCCGCAGTTCAAGAGAAACGTGTGGCAGCTACCTTCGATCTGTGACAGATCGTGGCTGGCACACAGATCGTGTCGGCCGAGTGCCTCGGGGATGTGTGGCCGGCTTCGTATCGACGACGACTGCCTCGAAGTGGCGGTGGATGGGTGGTGCCTTTCCCGCCAGAGCCCATGGCGACCAGCTCGGTTCCTCTCACTGTCCGTGACCTCATTGTCCAATCTTCCAGCTGGAACCCAAGCGACGACAAGATGCGAGTGATCCCTGGGTCCGCGCTGGCGCTCGGCCTCGCGGCCAGACACCTTCTCGAGGTCGTGGCGGCCGCGTCCGTGGTTGTCGACACCAACACGGCGCTCGTGGCTTCGTGGGGAGGCTGGGGCACCTCGCTCTGCTGGTGGACGAACGCCTTCGGCGACCGTGAGGACCTCGCGGACGCGCTCTTCACGCTCAACGAGTCGGTGGCCGTCGGCTCGTCCGCCACCGTCCCGGGCCTGGGCTTCAGCATCGCGCGCTACAACCTCGGCGGCTCCAGCACCACGTCGTACACGGACAGCAACGGCAAGACGCTGAGCATGAACACGTCGAGCGACATGCCGGCGTTCAAGGCCATCGAGACGCTGTGGCAGGACCCGCTGAGCGCCGACCCGGCGTCGCCGAGCTGGAACTGGTCGGCCGACGCGCTGCAGCGCCAGGGACTCCAGCTGGCGCTCGACCGCGGCTGCGACACGGTCGAGGCGTTCTCCAACTCGCCGCCGTGGTGGATGAACCTGAACCACGCGACGGCGGGCGGGCCGAGCCGCACGGCGGACAACCTGGCGCCCAAGTACGAGAAGGCGTTCGCCGACTACTTCGCGATCGCCGCGAGCGAGTTCAAGCAGCGCTGGGGCATCAACTTCCACTACCTCGAGCTGTTCAACGAGCCGAGCGCGACGTGGTGGAACTACCCGAAGAACCAGGAGGGCTGCCACTTCTCGCTCGCGAGCCAGGCGCGCGTGCTCAAGCACCTGAGCAAAAGCCTCGCCAGCCTCTCGCTCAGCGACGTCGCGATCTC
The DNA here is from genome assembly GCA_023338025.1 of Phytopythium oedochilum. Lineage (NCBI taxonomy): Eukaryota > Oomycota > Peronosporomycetes > Pythiales > Pythiaceae > Phytopythium > Phytopythium oedochilum. The sequence goes on along the minus strand of JAADXX010000054.1, from coordinate 10,558 downwards.
CTCGTCCGACGAGAACTCGGTCACGGTCGCGTACACGACGCTGTCCGTCCTGTCGGCTGACTCGACGCTCACGGGCGTGATCGACAAGGTCAACACGCACGGGTACGACAACGGCGTGGAGCCGTACCGCGGCCCGGACCGTGGCAAGCTCCACGACCTTGTGGTCAAGAACAACATGAAGCTGTGGGACTCGGAGTACGGAGAGGGCGACGGCTCGGGCTTCACCATGGCCCAGTCCATCGCGCTCGACCTGAACGAGCTCAAGGTCGACGCCTTCGTGTACTGGCAGGCGCTGGACGGCGGCGGGTGGGGTCTTCTGCAGTCGGACCCGTCCACCTTGTGGATCGGCGCTCCCAACCCCAAGTACCACGTGCTCGCGCAGTTCTCGCGCCACATCCGTCCCGGCATGCGCATCGTCTCGACGAACGACCTGACCGGAACTGTCGCCGCTGTCGACGAAGCCAACAGCGTGCTCGTGCTCGTGACGATCAACGCGAACGCGGTCGAGCAATCGGCTTCGTTCGACTTGTCGGCGCTCTCGACGATCCAGACGAGCGTCAAGGTGTGGACGACCGAGACGAGCGGCAAGGGTGCGCTGTACGAGGCATCGGAGGAGACCGCGGCGGACGCGGGGAGCAAGGTGTTCACGACGACGGTGCCGCCCAAGGCGGTCAAGACGCTCGAGATCCGCTTTGCTTAAGCGTGTGAAGGGACTTCCTTCAAGCAAGGAAGGACGGAGTAGATCATGACTTCAGTGGAAGCGAGTTACGTGAGCTACAACTACCAGGTACATGTCAGCTAGGCAAACTTGGTCCAACAACTCCTTCATCACCACCTCACACGTTGCGTCTACGCTAGTCATGTTCGCTTCGGTAGGTTGCATGCTGTCATCGTGAGTCTCGTTCTCGGTGTTTGCGAGCGCCTCACATCGCTGCAGAAGGCCCTGAGTTGGGATGCAAACTGGTCCATTCGCAACTGTTTCGGTGTTGAGAACTGGTGTCTGCTCCGTGTGTGCGTTTGATTCGTCCACGCGCGGTGTTTCGTGCGGTTCCCCCTCGCTCGGAGTCTCCAGCGCACCATCTTCAGAGGCGAAAGGCACCCGATTCACCAGCTCCTGCAGACACATTGCGACGATACATGTCTCGTCGTCCAAAGGACTCAAGACGGACACACTAGCAGCAGTATCGGTAGGGTTCACGAGTTTGGGGTCTCCCTTGCATGGCGGTTGTACCGTTGGAGTGGCGCAATCATCATCGCTTCGACTCTCCGCTTCAGGAGACTGTGCACCGACGTCGATAGTAGTGTCGACACTGTCTGCTGGAGGTGCGCTCCCATCTTGACGACTGGGAGGCTCCGAACTCGTGGCTACCTCAGCTTCTGGGAACGTCATTTCTTCACTGCTGCTGTCTGCTTCAGCTCCAGAACTCGCTGATACATCATCCGTCGTGGACGAGGTTATCTCTGCGTAGTTGTTCGCACAGGTAGCGCTCACAGTCCGGATGGGTGAGACACATGCCATCGCGGCAGCAATGGCATCGCGCACAATCATTTCGGCAATGCAGTTAGCTTCCCCTTGGGCTGGCGTCTCGCCTGGAAGCGGCGGCGTTTGCTTGACCTCGTTCGTTCGACTGACAGCGTTATTGAGTATGTTTGCGATAGCGGGAGCATTCGCCATGGCGTCGCTCAAACCATCACAATGGCGAATATCTTCGTTGCACGTCGTGGTAGGTGGCAACGCGGTCGTCGAAACGTCTGATGTTGCTGCTGCACTGACACTCCTTTCACTCGCACTGGTAGTACTGGAGCACATGGCAGCTTCAATGCACTCGAGCACCACTCTGCGAGCATGCTGGACGACAAGTAAGGACACGATGCGAGCGCATTCGCCTTGCGCGTCTTCCTCCTCCATGTCCATTCGCTCGCGCAACAGCTGCGCAACGTACATCACCACTCTCGTTTTCGCACGCTGCCGCCAGCTTCGTTCGTACGCCACCCTCGAGTTTACGAGTATGGATCGTTGGTCCTCTGTCAGCATATCTGGGAGCTCACGCTCCGCCACTTGCAAGTCAACGCATTGCCGCTGTCGTTCACAACGCCACTTATCGCGGATATCCACTTCTCTCTGGAGTTGCTTCGTCTTACGCGTTACCGACGCCCACCGCTCGAGCTGCTGTGTTCGAGACTCGCATTTCCGATGGATCTGAATCACAAATGGCTTCTGCAATGCCCCACAATGAACGAGAGGCACGCCGCACTGGTACGTCTTCACAGGAATGTAGTTAACAGCTATGAACCGCTTTACGCTTGCCCAGCTCCACCAGGACACCTTCGTGGAGTCCGCATCAGCAACTTCAAAGCTTTCGTGGTCTTGACATGACACGCTGATCCACAGGCCACCGGGACACAAGCACCTCGTGAATTCACGCAAGACCTGGAGCAGCTTGGAGTCTCCGAATTCGTTCTCTTGGATCGATGCGAGTCTGTCGAGCACCGCCTTGGTAACCACGCCGCAAAAGTGCGAATCCGGGAAGTCCATTGCCGCCGCGTCCATTTCGAGAAAGCGTACAAAGTCGGTCAGCTCTGCGGTTTCCTGCTTCTGGAACGCTATCGCAGGAGCAGAACTGTCGAGTCCGTGGATGTTGCTGAACCCGTGGAGCACGAGTTGCCTGCAGACGCTCGACGTGCCGCAGCCAACATCCAATATCCTGGCATCTCGATGCGGGAAAAGCGCATGGAACACATTCCGGAGCTCGTAAAACCCAACGTACGCGTCGTAGGCACTCGAAGGATGTGGTGTTGCCTGTGGAGACGGAGTAGTGTCCGGATCGAGATTGACTGCTCCATGCCGCTGCTCCGAAAACTCAATCAGCTGTGGATTAGCGTCGTCTGGGTCGCTGGCATCGCTAGCGTCCATGTCGAGATCAAGATCTGACGTACTAGACAGCGACGACAGCACCTCGGGCTGTACAAATTCCTCCACCCGCCAAAAGCGAACGGCACTGCGCTCGTCCCCGTCGTCACCATTGCTGCGGTCTTGTGCCACCGGACGCGGGATGTTGTCAATGCAATCACCAACAGTAGGTGCGAAGCGCGTTCGCGCTCGCGGACGTGATAGAGTGGACGACAACGAGCTGATGGAGCTGATGGAGCTCGGCAAGCTGCACGAGTCATCGTCGCCAAACAGTGTCTCGCAACCTTCAATCGCTCCATTGCCGGTGGAAACGCTTTCGTCCAGCCCCAACGCATCGAGGTCGTCTCCCCCTGATACGATTGGTAGCTGCGGTGAATACCTGTACTGGTGATGCGGGATCATTGGCGTGTCGGAGCTGGCAGCACTTCCCATGTCTAGACTAGAGATGCTCGCGTCGGGTCTTGACGAAGTGCTCAACTGTGACACGGACGACAGCGACGAGACCGACCCGCCGCTCTGCTGTTCCGACCGCGGCTCACTATCTAGAGCGCCAACATTGACAGCGTCGCAGTGGTTGCTGGGCCACGGCAGCAGGTCGGCGCGCGCGAGTCTCTCCTGCATGAGCCGAAGCGCGTCATCCTCGGTCTCTATCGGGTCTTGGGGCTCGTCCTCCCCTTTGCTGCCACACAAAGCACCTCTGGGAGCTTCTGGAAGCTTTAACACACCCTTCGGCTCGGGTTCTGCGGTCTGGTTGTCCTGCAACGCGTCCCAAGTCGCCGCTGGCGGTGTGGCATCCGTCATCTCCTCGCGATCTCCACACCGAAAGGTTGCGAGCGCATTGAACCCAACGGGCCGGGTCAACTGACAAACCCGCCCGTTACGTTTGGCCCATATTTCTCACAAAAGTCAAATTTAAAAAGCCCGACCCGGGTTCTTGGCCCGTTTAACCCGCTCTTCTTTTTTTAAACCCGCCAATCATGAGCTCCGCACCCTCAACGTCATACTGACGAAGTCGAGGAAGAGGAAGAAGCAGCGGCGCTCGAGCCTCTTGCCCGGCTCTGCTGCGTCCGCCGCGACTCCCAAAGCACCGAGACGCAGTCGCGACCATGGCGGCGGTGGACGTGGAGCCTCCGGCGCGTCCCGAGCAGCTGACGGTGGCGTTCCTGGACGCGATCCTGCGTCCGCTGGCTCCCGGCCGGCGCGTCACTTCGTTCGAGTGGAAGCCGATGGAGGTGGGCGTCATTTCTGAGGTCGTCGCGATCTCGGTGCAGCTCTGCGACGCCGACAGTGACGCCGCCGGCGGCGGCGGCAACGACAATAGCCTGGAGACCAGGCAATTTGTGGGCAAGTTCCTTCGCCCCGAGTTCCCGTTCGAGCGCATGTTCGCGGTCGAGTCGGCCTTCTACGCGCGCGTGCTCCCCGCGAGCAGCAAGCTCCCGTTCCCGTTCGCGACGCCCGCGCCTGTGTTCCTGTCCAAGGTGCTGATCGTGCTGGAGCGCGTCGCCCGCGTCGAGACGTTCGCGTGCGTGGACGGCTGTCCGGGCGACAAGGTCCCGCGGATGGTGCACAAGCTCGCGCAGATGCACGCGCGCTTCTGGGACACGGACGGCGACGGACTCGCCGAGCCTGCGGGCATCGGCAGCGAGCTGAGCGCCGACGCCAAGCAGACGCAGTTCCCGGACTGCTGGGCCTCGTTCCTGGCCGACGTGCCGCTCTCGGCCGCGGACCGAGCGAGCGTCGCGGCCTTCTGCCGCCGCCTTAGCGCCGAGCCGGAGCGGCTGGCGCGCGTGCACCGACTGGTCGCGGACGGGCCGGCCACGCTCATCCACGGCGACTTCCACGTCGCCAACACGCTGTTCCCGGCGGACGGAGCGAGCGACACGGTGTGGCTGCTGGACTGGGCGACGTGCGGCCGCGGGAACCCCATGCGCGACCTCGCCTTCTTCTTCATCGTGAGCGTGACCCCGGAGGAGCGCCGCGCGCAGGAGGCGGCGGCGCTGGAGTCGTACTTCCACACCATGACGACGGAGCGCCGCGTACAGCTGTCGCTGGCCGACTGGACGCGGCTGTACCGCGTTTGCGTGCTCAACCAGTTCCTCATCCTCGTCGTGTACGACAACCTGAGCAAGCACCTGGCGTCGAGCGCCAAGACGGAGAAGCTGCGCCTGGAGCTGCACACGCACTTCCGCGAGGTGAACGTGCGCGCCTGCCTGGCCCTGCTGGACAACTTTGAGGCGGACGGCGGGCTGCTGGACGAGCTGTGACATCGAGAGAGCAAGAGAGAGAGAGACGAGAGATGCGAGGGCTTCTACAGAGCTTGGAGGTGTGCATGTGCTGCTGCCATCTCGCGTCGAATATATATAAAAGGCTGCAAATACCACCGGGACTCATGCGACCGCCGCCGTGTTGGTGCTCTCTGGCGTCCCGCACATCTCTTCGTAGTGGACGACGACCTCGCCCGAGTCGATGGCGAAGCGGCGACGCACGCGCTCCGTGATCTCCAGGTTGTCTTGCTGGTCGCTCGACGACGTACTCAGCCCGCGGTTCCAGTGGACGGGGGCGGTGAACTGCGGGCCATTGGCATCGGTAGCTCGCCGCGACGGGCGGAACAGGCTCGTGCGTCGATGATGAGACCGCGTGGCGTCCCGCAGGAGCTTGCGCTCCAGCTGCTCGTCGCGCTCGTCGAACGTCAGGTCGCAGTCCGAGCAGCAGAGCCACGTGACGGACCCGCCGGCGATGGCGGTCGCTGCGAATGCGAAGCTAGACCCGCGGACAGACGACTCGAGCGCTGGGGTCAGCACGAACGCGCCGACGGCCGAGCCTAGGCGTCCAGCAGCCGCAGCCACACCGAAGCAGGTGCTCCCGATGGCTGTCGGGAACATCTCGGTCGGCAGCACGAACGTCGTGACGCCAGGCCCGCCGGTGCCCACGAGGCTCGCGACCACGAGCGCCACGAGCGTCACGACCGTCTCCGCTGTCGTCGGCGACGTGTCGCCGTCTTCGTGGACCGGTAGCTGGCTCCAGAAGAGCGCAAGCAGCAGGAACTCGACCGCGAGCAGCACGAAGCCGACGAGCTGCAGGCGTGAGCGGCCCAGGCGGTGCGATGGCGCCAAGTACGGAGCGACCAAGTAGCCTGGGAGCGTCAGCAGCGCCAGGCAGGCGTTCTGCGCTGTCCAGGTCTGCAGCGCCAAGCCCCAGCCGTCGTCCTCGCTCGGCACGGCCGTCGAGTCGGCGACGACGGCGAGCAGCAGCCGCCGCGCGAGCATCGACAGCGCTGTGGATAGGACGCCCCAGGCGAACCAGGCGCCGGCGCAGCCGAGCAGCGGCCGCCAGTAGTAGCGCGCGATGAAGAGCAGCCGCGGACCGGGGCGGTGGACCGTCGCGACCGAGCCGCTCTGGTGGGTCAAGTGGCCCTTGTCTCGCGCGGCTGCGAACGCTGCGGGCTCCTCCTCCTCCTCGCTCTCGAGCGCCGCGAGCCGGTAGTAGCAGACGAGCGCGGCGGGCGATGCACCGATGGCCAGCAGCAAGCGCCAGACGACCTCGACGCGATCGCTCGCGTTCTCGCCCTGGCCGCCCATGGCCAGCGCCTGCGCGAGCAGGTTGCCCAGGAACGCGGCGGCGACCGCGGCCGCGCTCATGCTGAGCATCCAGAGACACAGCACGCGGTGGGTGCGCGCGGCCGCGGCTCCTTCGAGCCGGTGCTCGGCCGTCGCGGTCGCGCCGAGCGGGAACTCGCCGCCGACGCCGAGCCCCGTGAGCGCGCGGCCCGCGGCCAGCATGGCCACGAGGCGGCCGCTGTCCTGGCTGCTGCCGCTCGTGGCCGCCGCCGACAGCACGCCGCCGAGCGTGAGCAGCGCGCTCGATACGACCAGCGGCCGCCGCCGGCCGAACACGTCGCCGGCCACGCCAAAGGCTAGCTGCCCCAGCATGACGCCCGCGACGCCCGCGAACGCGACCGCGTCCCTCGCGCGCTCCCAGTCGCTGTGGTCATCGCCACCGCTCGCTGCGTCTCCGAAGAGCAGCTGCTCCCTCAGCGCGAAGCTCGCGGGCGTCATGGCCAGCTGCGCGTACGCGGCCGCGAACAGCCCGAGGCCGCAGCGCAGCAGCGGGTCCGTCATGCGGCCGCGTCCTTGCGGGGAAAAGTGGCTGGCGCCATGCGCGCAGCGCAGAGAATAGAGCGAAGAACGCTCGAGATTCGCCGCATGAAGCGGGAGCGGAATCTCGAAAGCGTGTCAAGTGTCCAGAGCAGTTGCTCAATCGATTTCGATAGTGAAGCCGAGTGAAACGGTCCACGAGTCCCTCGTGGCGTCTTCAAGGAGACTCGTGCGCTTGTTGACGCCTTTGCACGGCGGTGATAGCCACGCAGCATTGACAGTTAACGACTGACTGAGAGACAGCATGGACTCCATGATGGAGCGTGTCGACGGGATGGTCGACGAGGCGTCGATGGCCGAGCGAGCGCGCCATAAGCGCAGGCGATCCTTCAGGGGAATTATTCGCCACACATCACGAGTGATGGTGTGTCGCTTTGTTGATGTTCGTCCTAGAATAGTTATGATCGGATCTCTTCGGGAAGTACCGTACCACGCTCGCCTAATACAAAATGTAACATTCAGTCAGACGCGCGCCACGTCTTTGTTGCTCAACGGTCCGAAAAGAACCTAGACAGCACCATTCACCACGCTATACTAGGCGACTGGTCCTGGTCGAAGCCCCCCTCCTCCCACGCGTCAATCCTATTTTGAAAAAGCACGTGCTTGGTCGGTGGGGGAAGCACTCGCGTTTCTCTACAGTCCGCTGCCTCACGCCGACGACACTCACGCGATCTCGCTAGCTAGCCCCTGAAGAAGCGACGCAGAGGCGATGGCGCGGTCGATCCCCAAGCCGCCCCCGCTGCTGGACGGGCTGCTCGTGACGATGCTCTTCCTCGAGATGGGCGTCATCGTGCACACGCTGTGGGACGACCAGCAGATGCTCGCCATCCTCGCCGGCATGATCGTCGTGGTGGCCATCGCCGTCAAGGTCACCAAGGTGTGCTTCGCGGTCGGCGGCGGCTGGTTCTCGCGCACGTTCCTCAAGCACCTGGGCGACCCGCTCAAGAAGGCCGTGACCATGAAGAAGTGGTGCGACCAGTCCTGGCAGCTCGTCATCCACGTCTCCATGACGCTCTTCGAGCTCTACGTGCTGCAGGACGAGCGGTGGTGGCAGGACACCACGACGCGTACGTCTGCGCGCTGTGCTGCCGTGTGACTTGCGTCTCGACGGTTCGCTAATGGCTGTCATTTGTTCGTGTGTGCGATGATGATGATGCAGTGTGGGCCCAGGGAACGCGCTATGGCGTGTTCCCGGAGCAGAAGTTCCTCACCAAGCTACTCTACATTACGCAGCTGGTACGTCTTGGACCCTTGTGGAGATGCAATAGAGCGAGTATCTTACGGCACTCTGTGCGTGTCGGGGCCCTAGGCAATCTGGATCTACACGGCGTTCTCGTGCAAGTTCGTGGAGGAGATCCGCAAGGACTATGTCGTCATGATGACCCACCACGTGGTGACCATTGCGCTGGTGACGTGGTCGTACCGCGTGGGCTTCCTCCCCGTCGGCGTGATCGTGCTCATCCTCCACGACTTCACGGACATCCCCCTCGACTTGCTCAAGATGTTCAACTACCTCAAGATGGAGGGCGCTCCCGGTCTGTTCGCCAGCGAGATCTCGTTCATCGTCACGATCGCCAACTGGTTCTACTTCCGCATCTACCTGTACCCGACCAAGCTCCTGTACACGACCATGGTCGAGAACCGCGAGGCGAGCATGACGATGGAGGACGCGCACGACTGGGCGAACCTGTTCCCGGAACCGGGGCCGCCGTCGTGGCTCCTCTTCAACGCGCTGCTCACGACGCTGTACCTGCTGCACATCTGGTGGGGCTTCCTCCTCGTGCGCGTCCTCATGGGCGTGCTCACCAAGGGCGCCCACGAGGCGGGCAAGGAGGAGTACGAGGGCACGTCGTCCGACTCGGACAACGAGGGCTACAAGGAGGACTAGAGGGCGGCGGGCCGGCCGGCAACTCGATCTCGTTGTTGCCATAGGTTCTTGTGCTGGTGGTGGTTGACATCATGGCTACAGGTTCATCAAATCTGAGAAGCTAAACAGTACACATTGCTTCAAACCACACCAAATATAAATTGGAAAAGGCCATACAGTAGTATTTCGCGCGTCGATTTTGGCGCCAACTGCACTGGCGAGCAGCACTCATTGCTATAGTCGCTGTAGTTCCAGAGCAAGTCTCCACGGCTGTTGCTACGGTAGCACAAGCGCGCAGAGCGACCATGGCGGTGACGGCCGAGGCGATCGACGAGGCGATGCGCGAGGTGCTCCCGCAGATGGACGCGGCGTCGGTGACCTTGAAGCTGGTGATGGACGCGCTGGCCGGCAAGCTCGACGTGGACGCCGCAGAGCTCAAGGCGCAGTGGAGGCCCGTCATCAAGAGCAAGGTGTTCGATCTGATCTACCTTTGTCCCGGGAACGAGCAGCTAGGAGACAAGGAGAACGTGGACGGCCAGCAGGAGGGCGAGAGTGAGGAGGAGGAGGAGCAGCAGCCGAAGCCGCGGCGGTCACGCGCGGCGGCCAAGAAGCGCCGCAACGCCATCTCGGACGAGAGCGACGCGCAGGACGAGAGTGACGACGAGCCATCGGCAAGTACTGGAGACGCCGAGTCGGAGGACTCAGACGAAGCACCGAAGAAACGGCGGCGAGTTTCGGTGCGTGAACGCTACACGTGCTCTGTCGTTCTAACCGCTGGTTCACGCCCCATTGCCTCGCTGATTCTCTGTGACCTCTATTGGATATCGTGGGCAATGCACAGGACCACAAGTCGCCCAAGGGCTCAAGTCGGAAGAAGTCGCCGCCAGTTAAGAAGCCCAGGGCATCGACCCCAAAGCAATCCGATCCTCCCGGACTTGCGGCCCTGAAGGAGCTCGGACGCGCTGCTGGCGTCCTCAAGTACGTGGCCGTGCCGATCAATTGGCTGGCTGGCTCCCCAACGAATGAGGAATAACGCTCCCGTTCGTACGTTGCAACGATGTAGTCCCAAGGTGTACAAGGACCTGAAAGCGGCCGAGTCAGTCGAAGAGGCTGAGGAAGTGGTGCGCTCTCGCCTCCAGGAAACTGGCGTGCGATTCAGCGGCCAGTACCCGAGCTCGCGAGACATCAGCGCCGCCAAGAAGAAGCGAGCGCGCGACAAGGAGCTGGAAGACATCGACACGTCGCTGATCATCACTGACAGCCGCCCGCGTCGATCGGCGGTCCAGAGCGTGTCGTACGCGCCAGCGCCGGAGGTTCCAGACGCCGACGGCGCTCTAGTCGCCGAGGAGGTCGGCGCAAAACCGGACGAAGACGAGGAGGCCGAGTTTGAAGAGGACGCAGAGGACGACGACGCGGACGAAGACGCGAGCGATTCCGGCTCGGACGAGTCAGAAGGCGAGTTTTAGAGCTGGCGCGTGGCTGCTTGCGCCGTGAGTTTAACGCCGCCAAGATGTTAGGAGGCTGACATTGCGCTGCTGCTGTATGGATCGTATATTTGCCTGGCACGACGAGTGCTGTGGCCGCACTGGAGATGCATGCCGCTGAGTTGAGTCGCTGCTGGAGATG
>JAADXX010000539.1:0-20164 GCA_023338025.1 Phytopythium oedochilum | reverse complement strand
CGCCAGTTTGGTCAGCATTGTAGATTACACTGACGCCTTCTACGTAAGCCTTGCGCCTGACCTCTCGGGCGAAATCTTGAGCGCGGCGTAGAGCGTCTGCCGGTGCCTCCTGGCGATGCCGAGTTCGAGCGCGAAACGACAGTCGATGGCGCTTGGTGAAGCCACGCCGCCACTGCCATGACGCCGAGAAGTCCTCTCGCGAGATCCCCGCGTTACTTGCCTCTTCGAGCGCTTTGATCTTGAGCATTAGTGACGAAATCGGCATGCCATCGCGGCGGAGATCGTTTATCCACTTGACGATTCGCTGTCGAGCCCGGCGCGGCGCCCGGCGCCGATGCAACGAGAGGCCGCACGTGGGAAGCTGTGTGCGTGGTCGCGAACTTTCGGGACAGACCTTCAGCCAAACATGTAAGGAGTCGATGAATAGATGGTTTGACTGTATTGGCTTGTAACACGTCTATGTATGTGGTTCTTAGTCAAGAGTGCGTGGCAGACATTCATGAAACGCTCCGACAGCCGGGCGAAGGTGATATCCGTGCAGGTCCGCCTCCGGCATCTCGCCTCCATGCTGTGCGGCGAGGTGCCGGACATAGAGCGGAAGCTGCTGGCGAAGGAGATCGCGCGCTCCATGCTGCGCGTCTCCTTCACCGGCGCTCCGTTCTATGCCTGGGGGCTGAGAGCAGCACCCTTCTTCCGAGGGTGCCGTGTTCAGCCCTTGGTGGCGGGGGAGCTGGCGCCGATGGCGGAGCTGGCGGAGCCGACAGCGGTACTCCCCCGCCCCAGGAAGAAGCGACCAAGATCCCTGGCAGCGCTCGCGGACTTGACAATCCAGCGGCGCGAGAGAGATCGCCTCAGGAAGCAACGAGTCCGGGCGGCGAAAATGCGGCTCGTCTTGCAGCACCAGCTCTATTCGTTTCCGTTCGTAGCTATGTGAGGTCATTGCGGTAATATATGTGAGAGTCAAGGCGTGCGTTCTGCGGCGCCAAGACGGCGGTCGACGCTCTCGTCCTTCCTGGCAACCAACCGCCAGAGGACGGGCGACGCTGGTCGATCCGTCGCAGCGGCATTATTCGCCGCCGCGCTCCTTTCCTCTGGTCCCCAGTATAGGTGCGCCGGCCCCGAGAGAGCCCATGCCGCCGCCGGTCGTCCAGCTGGCGTCGCGCTTGGCATGCGCAGCTGACGGAGCCAGAGGCCACATCGATGCTCACCACCATGCTCGAAGGCGAAGCGCTCGGATCAGACTTGGACGTGAAGTCGCCTTGACTATAGTGCAGTCGACGCTGCTGCGTCGCGAACTCGGGTGTATATTTACGTGAACTCTGGCTGCCTGGTCGAAACAGCGAAGCAGACCGGTCGGTTGGTCGCGACAGCGAGCGCCTACGACGACTTCTCCATGAGGTGGATGGGCTTGAGAATCGAGATCTTGTTGGTCTCGACGATGTAGCCGTTCATGATCATCTCGTCCAGGATGAAGTGCGCCTTCTCCAGGTTGAACATGATCTACGCGGCACGCCACACGCACAAGTTAGAGTCTCCACCGACACCGCTCGAGAGAGAAAGCAGGCGAACGCCACCTACGTCGAGCTCACACTGGTCGCGACGAACAGCGCGCAGCACCACGAAGGTCATGCAACCAGCAGTCAGTGAGCAGCCTCGTCGACCCACAGCGATCTGGCAGATAGATCGACACGTACCACACTCTCAAAGTACTTGTCCATCGTCTCGACGAGCGCGTGGATGAACTCCAGGATGCCCAGCTCGTTCTTCATTCACGTCGCGGCATCGAGACAATAGCCAGGGGAACACGTCAGCATCTCCCCCAGCGCGTGTGGATCTACTTCTGCTCATCGAGTCAACGCAGCCGCGCGACGCACCTCCGAGTCGTCGTCCTTGACGCCAACGATGAAGAAGAGCGACGCGTACCGCCGGTAGATGACCTTGTACCCGCGGTACTCGACGAAGGAGCACTGTCGACGTCCCCCCCCAGCAGCAACAGCGCACCCGAGTCAGCACGCCGAGGCACGCGAGTAAGCCGTCCGCAGCTAGGGGGCGGCTCCTTCCCACACGCACCTGGTTCTCGTTGCGGCCGAGGCACTTGCGGATGATCTCGGCCTCGAGCGCCACGCGCTCCTGGATCGACAGGAAGTCGTAGTACTGGGCCAGACGCGTCTGGCCCTGCTTGTTCACCATCAGCACGAACTTGATCATGGCTGGCCGATCGGGGGCTTCTCCGCGCGCTGCGCTCGTCACTTCCTTGGCCTCCTAGTTCAGAAGATGAACGCGTGGATAGCTCCATATGTGTGGAACGTAGTGTAGTCCACGCCACATTTATGTCGCACTACCGCAATTCAAACATACGTTTCAATTTAAATATGAGTTGCGATAAATGAATTGCGCATGTTGAAGCGACGCCAAACGCTGCAACCACCACCACCACCTGCAACCACGAGCAGTCCTCCGCGATGATCTACGAGGCGCTGGCGCAGCTGCTGCGGGAGGTGTTCGTCGACGTGCAGGAGCGGCACGTGTCCTTCTCTCTCGGCGACCTCTTCGGTGCGTCCACCAGCGCGACCGCTGTCGCGTCCCTACTATCGCTCGCTCGCTGACAGACCTGGCTGTGAGTGCCAGAGGCGAGCCACCTCCGCCTGCAGGATGTCTTCGTCAAGACCGAGGCGCGTACAAGTTCCACATACAACGACGCGCTACCGACGCGGCTGACTCTTGCGCGCTCTTTTCCTTGCCGCAGACCTTCAATATGCTGCACCTGCCGCTCGCGCTGGCCGCTGGGTACGTCGGCGACCTCAAGATCGAGGGTCTGGTCGGGGCGGTAGCTGGTGCGCCGCTGTCGCTCCGCGTGCGCAACGTCTGCCTCGTGCTGCGCCACGCAGACGTGCAGTGGGACAACGAGCTGTTGCTGCGCTTCGCCAAGGAGTTCGCCATCGCGCTCTGGCAGAGCGTGCTCGTTCCCAGCTTCGAAGGCAAGCCGACAGCCAGCAGCAGCAGCAGTAGCTCAGCGTTCGTCTCGCCCGGCAAATGGATCGCTGTGCGTCTTCGCACTGTCCGAGACGGTGGCTGCGCTGCCGGCACTGACAAACGGGTGGATGGCACAAACAGAGCCGCGTCCAAGCCGCCGTGGCCGACATGACCGTCACGATGGAGAACATCCACATCCGCGTCGAGGTAGCGTCTCTCGACTGGTCTCGCCTATAACCACGCGCACGCATCGATATTGACCGTCTTTTTACCTCCCATGGGCGGCAAACCGGCCCAAGAGCGAGCATGCGGACGCCTCGATCGCGTACGGAGTCCACATCCCGGTACGTTCGGTCTCCACACACACACACTTGAAGTGGCCGAGTCGCCCATTCACCAAGCTATTCGCTGCTCAGGTGCTCTGTGTTAGCACCCGATCGGCGGACGACCAGATCTTGCACCGCCGCAAGCAAGCGGGTGTCGAGTACCCCAAGGCGAGCGCCGCGGCGTCCAAGTTGATAGCGATGGAGAACCCTGCGCTGTATTGTGATGTGGCCGCCGAGCGCTACTGGTACGATCCCTTGCGGCCATCCTCCATGGACAACTCGTACCTACGCTTCCGCGAGTGCGTCCTTCGAGGGCTCCAGCGAGATACCCGGCGCGACGTCTGCTCCGCGACTGTGCTATGGCTCAAGCTGGACTTCCAGCGCGTCGCTGAAGGTCCAGCAGCAGCAGGAGGAGGAAGTCTCTCGCTGGCAGCGATAGACATTGTCACGGAAGGGCTCAAGATCGACGTCGACTTTGACCAGTTAGCCGCGCTCGTAGCCGACATGGAGCGCACCAAGGAGTTCCAAACACGCCAGAAAATGAAGCGCTGGCGTCCGAGCGCCGTCGATCGCACTCATGTTACACCACCGACCGCCTCCGTACGCTCTGATGCGTTGTTCCCGGCGCTGCCTGAAGATATCGCAGGCTTGCTGACTCCCCACGTCAAGCAAAAGCGGTCGCCTCAGTGGTTCCGAGCGCTGTGGCGGTACGCCGCACGCTGCGTGCTCCTTCACCTGCGCAAGGGCGACGAGCGCCACGTCCGGCTGTTCAATGAGGCGCACGGCAAGCGCCAGAGTCACTACGACCGGCAGAAAGAGCGCAACGCCAAGCGCGACCGGTACATGCACCTCTACACCCGCGGGCTAAACAAGTCGGCGCTCGAGTTGGCGCTACGGGGGAGAGCAGCGTTGATCTCGACGATTCGGAACCCCAAGAGAGCCACGAGTCCGTCGGGTGCCAGCCCAAGCAGCCCAACAAACGCCGTCACCACGCTTCCAGAGCTGCCACCATTGACGCCTGAGGAGCGATGGGAACTGTCGGACCTCGTCTGGCAGCTCCCGGTCTACGATCAGAGGGTCTACCGCGCCATGGCCGACCACGCGCTTCACCAGGAGTACGGCAAGCGCTCCGCCCCACCGTCTCCAACCCGAAAGATATCGCTAGGGATCCAAAGCCCAATCTCTGATGGCACATCAGACGCTGCAGCCACTCCGCCACCGTCGCCACCGAAGTTGCCGTCGTTCCCGGTCGACTTCGTCGCCAATCACCACCGTATCACGCGCAGCGCCACTGAAGGCGCGATGGGGATCTCGCCGGTGACGTCACCGCCACTAGCGCGTGTGCACGCAGCGTCCACGTCGACGCTGCTAGGAAACCCGTCACGAGGAATCGACTCGCCGACTGCTGTGTCTCCCAGCGCCAAGTCCAGTACATCACGCGCTCCGATCTCGAAGCAGGAGTGGTTCCGGCAGACCTTCTTCCCCAAGTGGGTCACGAGCAAGAATGCGCTGCCGCTCGTCAACTGGAGCCTTGGCGCCATCTCCGTCGCGGTTTGTCGCTCCAAGTCGGACGCGTCGCCAACGACCTCAGCTTGCGTAGCGTCTAGCTCACCGAAGGCATTCTCTACCCAGCTCCCAGCTGTCATCGACGACGTGATCGATGAAGATGACGACGGTGTCTCTCGATCTCCCAGCGACGTGCTAGTGGAGATCCGCATCGAGAGCTGCAGAGGCGCAGTACTCTTGACCAAGACACCGACAGTTCGCGCGCTAGTAGAGCTCCGCGTCGGTCTGGTCCACGCCACGCTGCTCGACTCACGGCACACGGAACAGCGTAGCATTCGTCGCCACGCGTCAAGCGGACTGGTCGAGCCATCATCATCACCGCCGCCGCGATTGAGAAGCCGCCGCCGTAACTGGGTCTCGACCGACTACATTCGCGAGCCTGCCGATGGGTTCTTCTACGTCGGGCTCAAGTACAACGCCAAGGAGCTGCCTGGTGTCTCGCCAGCTCCTCTCGTGGCTTGTGACAATGAGGAATGGGACTTCAAGGGGCGAGTATGTGTGGGCACGATCAACATCGAGTACCACGAGGACCTCGTCGACACTCCTCACAAGCTGGGTGACGCTGGAGTCACGCCGACGCACGCTTCCATCCTGCGGGACGTGCGCGCCAGTTACAGCAAGTTCCTATCGCAGACGAAGCTCCGATCCAACGAGCGCTGGTCCGTCAAGACTCCGTCCAACACAACGGACACCAGCCGTCGTGAGGACGATAAAGACTCCAAGCTCACCAATGGATACATCGCTGTGCCGACAGCTGTACCCGGACGATTGACGTTCGCCGCAGCCGTGGACAAGTGGAGCGAAGCCAAGCGCGCTAGCGTCCTCCGAGAGGCCAAGCAGGTTCGGTTCCTCAACGCAATGCTGCTCCACGCGTCGACTCTCGAAGCCGACCTTGGCAGCATCCAGCTCACGGCGTCAGTGCCGACCAGCCACGTCCAGTCCGCGCTTCGCTCGAACGACAGCTCGATCGCGAGTCCCACCGGAACAACGGAAGAGTTCCGCGTCGAGACCGCGCCGATAACTCTCAAGCTGCAGAACCGACCGCTGCTTGACGAGTGCCTCATCGACGGCGCCGGTGTCCGCGCAGTGTACCACTCGACCAAGGAAGGTCGCCGTGCCGCTGTTCAGTTCCTTTCCAAGAAGCTCAGCATCGGGTAACGGACGCTCTCGGCCTCCACCTGCATCTCCACTTCCCCCCACATCTCCCGCTACGTTCCCCCCCCCCTGCATGTCACGTGAAGATGGCTAAATACACCGGCTGCTTATTCGACTCTCGGACTCTTGCGTTGTTGCTGCTGGAGCCATCCTTCTGCTGCGTTCGTCTCGTAAAAGGCGACGAAGTAGCGTCGACATGGCGGAGCGGACTTGCGACCGCCAACTTCTTCCTGACGACTCGGTCTTTCAGCGTGACGCGCGATAGACTACGGCGAAGGATCTCGTCCTCGCCCGCTGTGAAGCTCCCTGCGACAGCCTTCGAGTCGTCCATGTCCAGTCCAAGTGCGCTGGAACTGTGGATATCGATGCTCGTCGTCGATCGACTCGAGCGGAGGTGGTGGATCGTCATCGGCGGAGCGAACACGCTCGTCACGGGGTTCCGCTCGATTGCGATCGCGTTCAGCGACTTGGTCGCGTCGCCGCTTGCGCGCTGCCACTTGCGCTGGAACGCGTCCTCGTGAAGCAGCGGGTCGACGACAATGTGCTGGCACCTCGACCTTCGCTCTAGTACCTCGACGAAGCGGTCCGGGGCTAGCGGCTCGACTGCGTCGTCGAACAAGTCGCCGGCATCGCTAACTGGGACAGCAGGCAGGGGGACTGCAGTGGAGAGCGATGTGACCTTCTTGGTGGTGGTGGTGGTGCTACCATCCGAAGTACCGGACAACAACCAGTCGGACTTGCCGCTGGAACCCTGAGACGCGAGCGCTAAAGGCACGATGACAGGGCCGCCTTGCCGCCCACCCATCATGATCTCAACAACGCTGAGCTTGCGGCGCGACCTGGGCTTTCGGTTCAGCCGAATGGCCGAGTGCGCGGCCTTGCTCTGTTGCACTCTCGTGATGCGTGCGAGCGTCTCTTGCAGGAACACCACGTAGTCGTTCAGGCGGTTCGACGCTGTCATCTACGAGGAATGCGTGAGTGAGAGAGCGCCACTCACTGACGCGCCAACACAAGACCGAGAAAAGCCTTACGAGATGCGCGAGGACGAAAAGCAGCCGGAAGAACTCGGGCTTCGTGAGCGGCGGCTCCTTGGCGCCCCACTTGGTCCACGCAGCGCGAACGATCATTGAGACCGAGTTCTTGTGCACGTTCTCCGTCTTGGCCTCCACCAGCACCGTCGCCAGGTCGTAGAACACTGTGTGGAGCTGCATGTCAAAGGCGGCACACCCGATGAGTAGCGTTCCGTCAGCGACCGCAGTAAGGGACGGACACGCACCTGGTCTTGATCGACGCTCTTGGTCTCGTGAGCATACATGCGCCACCTGACAACCATAATAGCTCCGACAGTGAGAGGCGCCGACAGAGCCGTCTAGACCAGTCCATGCGTGCGCACCACTGCTCGAGGCACTTCTCGATAGAGGGCAGCTGGACCATAAAGTCGATGTCGAGCGCCGTGTCGTCCACGAAGCGCACGAGGTCCTCGACGCGGTCCGAGCGCGCGATCGCGCTCTTGACGAACTTGGCGCTCACGTCGTACTCGGCTCTTGTAATGAGCTCGGCGCGCTTCGCGTGCTGCCGCTTCCAGTCGTCGACCACGCGCAGCGAGCTCACAAAGTGCGGCATGGACGTGCGCATCGAGTACATGGGCGTCGACGGCTTGAGAGAGCGGCTGTGGCGCGGCTGCTGGTGAGACGAGGGGCGATCATGCTGGACCTGATGCGTGTGCACCACCAACGGCGACGGAAGCCTCTCGTCCATGACGAAGCCAAGGAATCAAACGCAGAGTGCGTCCACTCCCCCTCTTCGTGCGCTTCGAGTCCAAGGATGGAGATCACGAGGGTTAAAAATGGCTCCAACCACTATTTCGAGCTCCACTGACCGGTTTGGCGTGGCGTTCACGACCATCAAGCGCAGCGCCTCCAAGTCAGTTCAACACTGCGGTCGTTGGAACGTCCAGAGGGGGCTCCGTTTCAACAGCCCAGCGATCGTATGTCGGGGTTATGAGGCGGTCGAACGCTCAGCTACTTGGGCCGCTGCGATCGATACCTTGATGGCCGTTGAACCCTCGTCCGCCCGGTCTAAATCGCGGATCACGCGGGTTGCGAACCCCTGATCGCCCAGCGGCTGGCGGAGGGTTGAGAGGCGCAGAGCCATTGTACGGCGGCGGATGCTGGTAAAACCCTTGAACATGCGGCGCTGGAGGTGGCGGCGGCCTAGTCGGTGCTTGCCCACCTACAAATGCGCCGGGATACGGTGGTGGTCCGGGTGGAAGGCCATCAGCTGGTCCTCTGCCTCGGACGAGCGGCCGTCCACCTCGAACAGCTCCCAGAGCCTGTGGAGGAGGAGGAGGCATCATCTCCGGTGCAGAGCGCCATTCCCCGCCTACTGGCTGTGCTGGGCTCGCAACAAACGGCTGAGGGGCTTGGAAATAGTCCGGTTCGCCACGTCCGCGACCGGGTCCTTGTGACGACCGACCGCCACGCTGGCCCCCAGATCGCCTTCCGCCTCGACCGCGGGTACTTCCGTCGCCTCGTCCTCGTCCTCGACGTCCCTGGCCTTGGAATGACGGAGATCGAGCGACTACAGATCCGCACCACAACCGCTAACGCGTCAGATTATGCCATTAGCAACAGCACTGGAATGCGTTCGTACCTGGATCATGATGCCATCCGCCGTGGGCCTGCTGCTGCTGCTGGGGAGGAGCAAATGGAGCGCCAATTGAAGGGGGAGCCTGCTGTCCCCCTCCTCGGTGCCCAACGTCTAACGGTCGCGTCATCGGCTGCAGCGTCAGCAAGTTGCACTTTGGGTTCTCCACGTGCACGACGCAGTGGCGGTTGTCGGCGTGGTCAAGCAGCGCCGCCCAGGGCGTCGATGACCGCAATGTCGCCTCGCTGCCGATGACGTAGCAGGCAAACTTGGCGCGCGTGAGGGCAACGTTCATGCGCCGAATGTCGTTCAGGAAACCGACGCCAGCTCGAGGATCCGCTCGCACCGTCGACACTGCGGTTGGCACCGGCCACAACGCGGATTAGACAGCAGCAGCAGGAATGACCTCCGTTGGCACACAACGTACGGATGATGATGTCCTTTTCGCGACCTTGGAAGCCGTCGACCGTGTTGATCTCGACTTCCGAGTCGTAGTGCTTGCCAAGCGCGTGGCGGAAGCGGTTCCGAAGCTCCTCCATTTGCTGGCTGTACGGCGTGATCATACCGACTTTGCTCGCCACGCAGTCCGGTGGACACGACTTCTTGAGCGTCAGGTACAAGTTCACGGCCAGCTCAGCCTCGCCAACGTTCATGCGGGAAACGGACTTGGTCGACGACTCGCGACTGTTCAACAGGTTCCAGAACACGAGTGGGGTGAAGGCTGGCCCGAGGTGGTGGTACGGCTTGACGTAAACGTCGCTCTGGACGTTGTCACCGTCCTGCAGCTTGCCGTCGTAGAAGTAATTGCGAGGGAAGTCGGAGATCATCGGATGACTGGCAACAACGCCACACTAGTGAGTCAACCTGTGCATCTCACAGGTAGTTGATGGGCAGGTGAGCTTACCTTCTATACTGCGTTCGCAGCATGTGTACCGGATGTCCACAGCTCTCGAGCCGCTCGAACAAACTCCGTTCGTAGAGGGATTGGCCACTCGTTCGAGAGAACACCGTCGCTGACAACTGCTGCGGGTCGCCAACAAGCACGCACTGTCGACTGCCAAACCTGTTCGCAAGCAACGAAGACATACACCATCGTTAGAACCGATAAAGACATCCCAAAAGCAAGCGAGAAACGTACTTCATGGGGATGATCGTCGATAGCTCGACAGCCTGGGCCGCTTCGTCCACTACCAAGACGTCGTACCGCGAGCTCGCATCCAAAGCTGCAACGCCGGCACTGCTTAGTGTGGTGAACACGATATGGGCCGTGTCGAGAAACGACACCTCCAGCGACTGTCGAGTGACTGGATTGAGCTTGCCGCGCTCCGCGACCGTCTTGCGCGCAAACTCGTACCGCTGGAGCTCCAGCTTGACCTGAACGCAGAAAAATGACCGAGCGAGTTAGTGCCGAGATGATAAACGAAGTATCGAGCTGTCAGCGTGCATGCACGCACCTCCGAGAGTTTTTCCAAACAGAAGTTGATCTGCTGAGCGACTGCTCGGTACTCTTGGTACTTGGCGTAGTCGATCGGCTCGTCGCTCACACGAGCAGCATCAGGCGATGACGACGGTGGTTCGGGCACGGGTGACAACGGCATGACCGTCGGCGACGAAGGTCGGGAACCAGTAAGCGGCGGCGGAGGTGACAGAGGAGGCGGTGGGGGAGGAGATAAAGGTGGCGGGGGAGGTGGCGGAGACATCGGAACGTCGTCGCTTGGGATAGCGACAGCCACGCCAGTGACCCCAACATCAGCCACGGGTTCGCCCTCGCTGTCTTTCGAAATGTTCACCTGAGGCAGCGGCTCGTCCTCGTCGCTTTCGTCTTCTGCGTCACTCCTCATCGCCACATCGGACACAACAACTGCCGCGTCAGTTGCTGCTGGAATCGGCGGTTCCACAGGATTTTTGGCTGACATCACGACAGGCTGGCTCAAAACTTCAGCACTAGTGCTAGAGATCGAAGGAGGCTCTGTCGTATCATCTGCCGGCGCACTCGGAGGCGTCAGCATGCTCTTTGCTTCGCTCTTCATCTCAACATCAGGGTGGTCAACGGCCTCATCGCTTGGAACGGAGACCGTCGAGTCTGTCGTCTCATTCGCCGAAGAATCTGGCGACGTAGCATGGTCACTCTTGTTGTCTACGTCGATCTTCATCTCGATGCCCGAGTCCTTCTCTCCGTTGACACTCACACCATTGCTCGGCAAGCTCTCAGTCGTGGCATCTGACGTTGCGACTTGTGCCGAGACTTGCTCCTTGTTGGAGCTTGTCGGAAGAGGCTCGTCCTCGTCAGCGCTGCTATCGTCATCGAGAAAAGCGCTGAATGCCTTTCCGCTTTCCTGTGCGTTGAATGCGCTTGAGCCTTCAGCGAAAGCAGCCGAGTTCTCGCCGTACGATATCGGAAACTCCTCGTCTTCCTCCTCTTCGTCCTCTTCATCATCCAGATGTCCGCCAGGGTAAAACGACGCAGCATGTGTCCCGTCACCCGACGGAGATGCTGGCCCAGGAGGAGAAGGTGGAGCCAACGGATCGGGCGACCATGTTGGAGGTGGCGGTGGGCTTGCTAGGTTCATTGGTGGCGAGCTTGGGGGAACAGGTGGAGGAGACATCGGAGGCGGCGGCGGTGGAGAAGCAGTAGCATTCGTCGTCAGATTGCTACCGAGCTCAAGCGGCTGCATAGACTGCGGCTGGGCGGGAGGCGGGGGCTGAGGTGGAAGTTGCGCAGCGAGTGCGGCGACTGGATCCCGCTCAATCCAGCCAACGATCTGGCGCAGATGCTCGCGAAGATTAACGGCATCTCGCTCCACCTGGGCGAACGTCGGCATCAATAACAGATGAGACGCGTCTCGGACAACGGGGAACATACAACAGGAGGGACCACACACCGTTGCGAGCTCGTGACGAAGTCGCAGAATGTGATGCTCCAACTCGTCCACCGGCCGGCTGCAGATCTGGTCAACCATGTCCTCGAGACCAACGCTGCGCACGCTTGCGCTCTAATCGGTCACATAGGGCATTGTTCAGACCATTTCAATTCAACTCACAGGCACACTAGCAGACCGCAGTGGCGTACCATTCCTCTCCCAACGCGAACGATTTTGGGGAAATACCGCCGGCCTTCTCCATCGCAAAAGCCTTCCTCTATCACCTTGGCGACAATGTTGTCCACCGCAGCATTCGATGGCGCTGTAACCTGTACACAGATGAAAAGAGGTCAATGCCAGCATTAGTGTACTTTGACATGAAATGCATCCCGATCACAACGTACCAGAATGTGCGGCTTTTCGTTGCCGATGGCAGCCCACGCTTTGTTAGTTTCGTGGTCTGGTCGGCGAGCGACCTCCAGCACCGCGTTGTAATATCGACTGTACTCGCGCAGGTGCAGCGAGTTGAGCAGACCCTTTAACGTCGTCGTCTTGCCTGTTCCAGGAGGGCCCTTGATCAGGGTGAACCCATGCGACGTCGCCGCGGCGGTGATAGCCTCGAGCTGTGACTCGTTGAACGACCGGGTGAGCCAGCGAACGTACTCCAGCCCGAGCGAGTCCAGCCGCATCGACCCAGACTCGTGGTGCCCCGATAGAATCAACGGCATCAACTGGTACTCGCGGCAGTCGCACAGCGCTCGGAACTCTCGAACACTCGTGATCAGGTTGTTCAGCTTGAACAGGTACAAATCTCCGTCTTGGTCGAGTGTGCTCCACGCGGTGCTGAGCACTGATATGATTAGCCCTTCGCGGGACGATCTCTGGCTCGACACGATGCCGAGAACTCCCTTCGGTGTCTCTGACAAGTCCACTGAGCTCTTCTCCTGGCCAAGCGATGAGTGAGATTGAGACCCACGCCCTGACGCCGCCAATGCCTTGTCAAAGAAACGGAGATCCGGCGTGATGAGCAGCAAGTCGTTCGCATAGAGCCCATCGAGGATGGACTTGGATGGATCGCGCTTTGACGTCGAGCCAGGCCGCTTCTTGAAGTCGACGCGAACCTTGGACGTCTTCGTTGCGAAACTCGCGGTGCTCAACGCTGTCGTTGTGATCGTTGCTGGCGACGGCCGATCCGTGGTGACACTGTTGACCGTTTGTGCCTGCACTTCCTCCAGCGCCAAGGGCTTCCACACGGAGAAATAGTGGTCGTACGAGTCAAACTGGCTCGGCACCTTGGCGATCTCGACCTCTCCTTCCTCAGACCCGTCGTTCGCTTCGCTAAAGTCGTACTCCTTCAGTGATTCCCGTCTCAGCGCGTCGAACAGGTTCCACTCGAGGATCTCGTTGAAAAAGTGCGTGACGGTGTTGTTGGTCGTGGTGGAGGATAGAGCGGTATGCTGGATTGCGCTCGTCACCGACTCGATTGGCTTGGGAACTGAAGGATAAAACGTGGTGAGTGAACAGGAAGAGAATGTAAAGGAGTGTTCCAAAGCACGTCGTACCGCGTTGCTGCTGCTTCGAAGGTCGGCGATGTGTGTCAACGGCATCAGCGGCGCTCGACGGCTTACCACCAGCGCTTTCGACCTTCTCCGCTTTCAACTTTTCGCTGGCAGGTGGCTTCTTGGCTGCTGATTCTTCGATCTTAGCATCGACGGGCTGCAACTTGGCGCGCTTCGGTCCACCGCGAGCCTTCTGGTCGCGCTCCCGGATGCGACTCATGACCTCTCGCGCCTTTGTGATGCCTCCTTTCGGCCGCTCTCGCTTCGACTGAGCTTGCACCGCTCCTTCCTCCTCGGAAGAACTATCGCTGGACGACACCTGGATGCGTCGCTTGGACCCGCGCTGCGCGCCTCTCGTCCGTGGCTGCTCCTCCTCGGCGAAGTCCGAGTCCGACGAGTGGTTGTCCTCCTCGTCCTCGTCCTCCTCGGCTTCCCCGTCTTCCGTCGGCTTCCACTCGTCCTCCGCGTCGTCCTTTCCATCACAAGCGCCAGAGTGTTACAATGCGGCGAGCAGTCCTGCGGCGGCAATCCATCCAGGCAACCGACCTTGCGCACTTGGTCCGCGTGGCGCGCGATCATCTCCGAGATGCGCGCGCCCTTCTTTCCGCTGGCCGCCTCCAGCCTCGTCGAGCGCCGCATCTCTCGCCTATTGTGCTTCGCTCTGCGGTTGTTCTCGACTTGGACTCGACCCTTCAGCCGCCTGCGCGTCGGGGGGGAGGGGGTTGGGGGCGGGAGACGCGCCGCTCGCCAGGTATCAGGCGCGCAGAGCGCTCACTCGGCCTTTGACGACGCGTACCGAGTCGCGGAAGACGAGAAAGAGCGAGCCCTGGAGCGGGCTGATCCCCTGGACGACTGGAACCGAAGCCTTGGACTTGCGCGTAGCGATGCAAAACGGGCATTGGTGTCCAAAGTCGCACCTAAAAGTCCGCCGCGGGTCGCGCTACCTTCGCGCGACAATATTCTTTCGTGACAACAAATGTCAAAGATGTTTACTGAAGTTGGCCAATGTCGGTTACGACAGTATGTTTGGCTTAAAATTAGGAGAAAACGCGGTATTATTTGACAAAAAACCGTTAGTGACATTCCATTGGTCAAAACGGTGAATCGTAACCCCTCCTCGGCTTGAAGGGTACACACCACTTCAAGTTCAACGCGTCCTTGGCGCGTCAATGCGACTGCCTCCGGTTGGCGATCGTGCGGCTGGACTGTGCGTTCGACTCGCGATTCGGGTCGTACGCGTCCGCGTCGCCATTCTTCTGGGCGAGCAGCCGCTCCTTCTTGATCGTCCGCAGGTAGTTGGGCGACTTAAGGTACTGGTTTGGCGTGCGCTGGCCAGTGACCCACGGGTGCGCCAGCGCCTGGTCGGCAGTGTATCGCTTCGCTGCATCCACCTCTGCAGCAGGAAAACAGAGAGTTAGGAGCAGGATTTGACAACAAACGGACAGGCAAAATGCTAGACGCACCTAGTAAGTGGCGCAGGAGGTCCTTCGCGCTCTCGGACAGACTGCTGGCCCAACGAGGGAAGCGGAGCCCGAACTTGGCCTGGCACGAACGGATGGACACATTAGAAGGTGAATCCAAAAGGTCCGTCTTCGACTGCAACGTACTCGAGCGACCGTCATGTTGGGGATGCGGCTGCCGTCGTCGTTGAACGGAAGGCATCCGCAAAGCAGCACGTAGACGATCACGCCGAGCGCCCACATGTCGACGCTCATTGTGTACGCCTGGCGCTGAAGCATCTCGGGAGCGAGGTACCCCCTCGTCCCCAGGAACGACGCCGTCGTGTTGTCCGCATCAAGCAGCTTGGCGAGCCCGAAGTCAATGATCTTCACCTCGGCTCCGCGCGCCTTGCTCGTGAGCATTAGGTTCTCTAGTAGTGGCCAGTACGATTGAAGAGTTATTAGGAGGACAAGCACAATCAACGGCGTCGAGAAGTCTTCCCTCACCTGGTTTGAGATCCCGGTGGACAACACCGCACGCGTGCATGTATGCAACAGCTGACGTGATCTTGCGGACGATAGCGCTTGCTTCGACCTCTGAGAGAGTGCTGTGCATTGCATAACCACACAAGTCTACGCTTTAGAGTCTGGGACATCGCAGCAAGCGCAACAGCAGCTAGAGACGTACCCTTTCTCCACAATGTAGTCGAATAGCTCCCCGCCGCCCATTAACTCGGTCACCTGCAGGAATGGAGGATACGTCGAAGCAGCAGTCAGTTGGGAAAACAGCCCTCCGATTTATACTCACTGCCTTGCGTACCATGCAGATCTTCGAGTCGGTCAGGTACACGTCGTCAATGTGGATGATGTTGGGGTGGTCCATTGACTGAAGCACCTGGATCTCCACCTTCGAGTGTGTGTGTCCGCACGATCGCAGTGTCAGCCACCGGGTAACGCCAGCCTCGAGCGCGCTAAACTGAAACAGTAAACATAACGAACCTGGAACTGCTCCATGAGCACGTTGTGCGCCTGCTGGATCGTTCTGCGGTCGATGATCTTGCACGCGTGGACAGTGCCCGTGCGCCGGTTCTGGCAGCGATAAACGACCGACGTCCCGCCGTGACCTGCAGCGCAGCGCGAGCATTAGGCGAAGGAGCCCGATCTTAGGTTCACTATAGGCCCGTGTCGCCATATCCCGCCCGCCGACGCACCGATCTCCGACAGAATGTCGTACTTGCTCTCGAGAGATCCATCCGTGTACGCCGGCATCTTGACGCTGATCGGCTTGTAGGGACAACCGCAGCACACACGCAGCCGCCGTTAGCTCGCGGTGTCCACGGATCACAGCCAAACCTGCCGCCGCACCTTGGGCCTGGACGCCGCCGCGGGCTTCGCAGCCAGCGCCGAGTTGTCCTTGACGCGACCGTTGAGGTACCGCCGTCGCCCGGGCTGCATCCGGTGGCGCTCCTCGCGCATGTTGGCGCCGCAGCACCACGCCTGCATGCTCGCCGACGACTGCGCCGCGCCCATCCGTACGGTATCCTGCGCGCGCGTCGCCGCCCGCCGCCGCCAAGGGTGAGCTACTGTAGCTGTCTGCGCCTTGCTCTGCCGAAAAGGAATCGAAATGTGCCGAGTCGCTTTCATAGGTTGCATGCTTTTGGGCAGGAATCGCTATCGAAATTAATGTTTCGTACACTATTTATTTCGTAATTTTTTGTATACCACTCTATTATCAGATGTCGAAGTACCGCTCACATCAAGCACGAACGACCGCATTGGCGTCTGCATGGACTTGACATGGGCAGACAACGATGAACACTACTGCCAGGCATGGAGTGAGAGGCTGGTCGAGTCACGCTTAGGATCCACTAATGCACTTCGTCATGCGTACAGCGGATGACCAAGACGGCGCGACCGACCACCGCCGCCTTTGGATGAAGCGGTGCGTGTCAATGTGAAGAAGCCTTCAGTAGTTCACAGCTGCACACTGGACGACTTGCTTGGCTTGGGAGCGATCCTGATGGATGCGTCCTGAATCAGGACGCCCTGATACGCCTGGCCACCAATCCCGTCTCTGCACTGTACGATCAGATGCCCGCCGAGATGACGGACGGCGCGTCATCGTCATGCGAGACCAGCAGAACCGATGGCAGCGCGCTCGACAGCTGCTCGAGCCGCGCGAGGTACTCGGCCGCGCGCTGCTGGTCGCCCGCGAACGGCGTGGGGTCCGGCAGCGGCAGCAGCAGCTGCGCCGTGTGGCGCGAGTGGCGCTGGAGCGCCAGGTTCACCTGCTGGACGGCCGCCGGGTCCTGGAAGAAGTTGCGGGCCGCCGAGAGCGGGGCGACCTCCAGGCTGCTGCCGCTCGTCGGCGACGAGTAGATGGGCACGACCACCAGGTCCGTCACGTGCGAATCGACGCGAAGCTTCTCCGCGAGGTCTTCGAGGTGCTTGCGCTCGCGCTGAAGAGAGCTGGCGTCGCTGCTCGCGCTCAGCTTGAGCAGGCGCAGCGACGTGCGCTGCCGCCACCGACGGTTCGAGTACAGCACGTACGCGAGCTGCAGCATCAGCGCCGCGCTCGCGTCGACCGTAAAGTCGCCCCAATTGGACGTGACCCACACGTCGATCGTCTGCTTGCTCGGTGGCGACGCCACGGCTGCCTTCAAGTCGTTTGCTCGGGCTTTCGAGGAGAACAGCCGTCGATCCAACTGGTCGGCGTGGCGAGCAACAACGACGTTGCGCTTCAGCACGACGCCGTCAGCGAGGAGGCCGACAAAGTCGAGAGATGGCTCCCGACGGTCGCTCGAGAGCTTGCTTGAAAGATGCGACCACGGGACGACGACGGTGTTGATCTGCATCCCTCCCAACCCAGCGGACTGCATCATGATCCGGTAGCCTTCTCGAGCGTCCGTCGCAACGATCACCTCCGGGATCGCCTTGAGCTCCGTCTCGAAAATATGGCTAAGCCACTCGTTGTACCTGTCGCTGCATCGCTGGTGCGAGGCTTCATCGAACGGACCGGGAATGACCGACCCGATGATGTACAGCCCGCCCTTCTTGAGGTTGTTGCACAGCTTCGATTCCGGGTAGTCGATCGAGTCGGCCAGCAACAGGATCGACGGACGCCAGTACTTGGTGTGCGCCTTACGCGTGTCCAGTCGCAGCAAATACTTGCGCACCTGGTGGTAAATGAGCGCCTGGCTGATGTCACCCCACGACTTGGGCGATCCCGCGATGTACAGGTAGACAAAGAGGCAGCAGAGGATCAACAGCGATATGACAGCATACAGCGCGTTGAGGTAGATCATGACGCCAATGTTGAGCACCGCACCGCCAAGCGCGAGCACCCACGAGTGGTGACGGAACGACGGCCGGAAGTTGGGGACGCCAGTCACTTGCAGCAGAAAACACGTCAGGTTCACGGCAGCGTACGCGAGGCAGAAGAACGACGTGCAGATCGGCGCGATGACGTCCAAGTCCCCGAAACAGATGAACACCTGCGTGATGACGGCCGTCAAGATCACGGCGTTGCGCGGCTCGTCGCCGACCGCCGTTCCCTGGGCCATAGACTTGAGCGGAGGGAACAGGTCGTCTCTCGCGATCGCCTGCAGGATGCGGGATGCGCCAAACAACGCGCCAAGGCCAGACGAGAAGCTCGACACGAGCACGCCGACGATCACCACGATCGGGAAGTCGGAGGCCTCCTGGAAAAAGGAAAAGTTGTTCCGCAGCGTCATGCCCGTGAAAGACGCCGCGAACGTGAGGATCAGCGCGATGTAGACGATGCACGACGTGCCGACCGCCGCCAAGGTGCCCACTGGGATGCTCTTGCCTGATTCAGTCGCCCACCAATGTTAGCTTCCTCCACCAAGACACAGTCGCATCAACCGACCGCTCGAACGAACCTGGGTTCTGCAAATCACCCGACAGGTTGAGCCCTTCCATGAAGCCCGTCGCGAGAGGGAACACGATAGCTGAGCGCGCAAAGCCAGCATAAATCCATCGTAAGGGATAGCGACCCCTTCGCCAACTGCAAGATGTTAGAGCGCACCGTAAACGCCCGCGATGGTGCACGGCTCGACATCGTCGCACACGTGCAGCTCGCTCGTGAGATGGGGCGGCGTGTTGTCCTTCAGCGTTGTAAGACGCGGACCGGTGAACTCTCCGCCGCTCTTGAGCGGGTGCGGGCTGCCAGCGTAGATGAAGAGCGCGCCGACGAACACGCAGGCGAACTGGAGGACGAAGAGGTACTTGTTGACGCGCGCGAACGCCTGGGCGCCGATGAACGCGATCACGAGGATGGCCGCAAGCGCCAGCGTGGCGATCATGACCACCGTGCTCTTCCGTTCGAGCGGCGCGTCCGCGAACCACGTCTGCTGCGCCTCCTCCGCGAACCCCACCAAGTACATGGCCACGCCCACCGCGTAGAGAAAGTAGAAGAGCAGGCCGACTGCGCCGCCGAACTCCGGTCCGAGCGAGCGGCTGGGTGTACAGAGCCACAACTGAGAGAACGTCGTCGGCGGACGCATTGCACTGGACAGAGCTCACCTGATGAGGTAGTAGGACCCGCCGCCCTGCATGGCGCCGTTGCTGGCAATGGTGCTGGCCGAGAGCACCGTCAGGACGGCCTGCGCCTCAGCCATGAAGAAGATCCAGAGCATGCCCTCCACGCCCGCCTGGCCGACGCCCCAGCCGAGCCGCAGGAACAGAATCACGCCGATGATGTTTAGAAGGCACGGCACATACACGCCCTGTAACGCAGGACGTCAGCACGCGTTCGTTGCACATACAGCCTTGCGACGAGAGTCCTTGACGCACGTTGATGGTGCCGAGCGCGTTCCTCGTAGGCGCCGCCTCCTGTGCGTCCTTGGCGAGCGAGTGCAGGTCCGTGTACGAGTGGCCGTCGCCCCAGTTGACCCGCCGAGCGAACGAATTCGAGCGCGACGGCTTCCTCATGCCGCCCTTGCGCGCCGCGGCGGACGACGCGGGCGACGAGGACGCGGGCGCGTCCGCCTCGGCCGCGGTGATGCCGATCTCCTCGTCCAGCAGCGGCTGCGCTTCGATGGGCAGCATCGTCGATCTGATCCAGGGCAACGCCTTCTGCCGACGAGATCTTCTCGCGGGTTGCACTTGGAAGTGTATGAGGGTTTGTATGGCGTACCCCCACGCGACAGAAAACATGCGCTCTGCTCGGAATGATGGTGATTGGGTCTCGCCCTGGCGGGCTCGTTGTATGGCCGGCGTAACCGGCGCGCGCGCGAAGTGCGCGCACGCTCGAATCTGAATCTGAACCCGTTTGGTACAGTAATACCGTAAAACCTGTGTTGTATCCGACACCGTTATTTTTGTCATCGCAATCATGCGCTTTTCAGACAATCAGGAAAACAAAACAGCTGGAACTTCAAAAATCGACGAATTAGCTCCCGGGAAGGTCACCATTGGATTCAGGAGGGGGGGGGGTTACCACTGGAACCCTCCCACCGCGGGCGACAACTCCAACAATGTCCTGCAATACAGTGCAACGTGAAATGCGAGCCATGTTTAAGCAGCCGCGCATACGCTGCGCGCGCGCGTGCGCAACTACACAGGCATTTCGCCGCCACTAAGCATTCTATCAACGACATCTGCATCACGATCGACCT
>JAADXX010000538.1:0-20211 GCA_023338025.1 Phytopythium oedochilum | reverse complement strand
GACAGGCGGCGCTGGCTGGCGTTGCTTGGCCACTTGATCCGGAGACTGCGAGTTGGGGAATGCAATGGCAATGGAAGGTTGTGGCGGCGGCGGAGGCGCCGGGCGGCGACCACCAACTGTCGGATCCAACGCTTGCCTTTTGCAACACAAACTCCATGATAAACACCGTGCCGTCGCCCAATCCTGGGAAAATGGCGTCTGCGTTGTCATACGACCTCACCCACCAACAGAGATTTAGAACAATTGATCTCGATTACCGGGTGGTTCGGTTACGGATTGGAGTTCTTCTCGCCCACGTTGGATGCCCGCCTGTTCTCCGCGAGCAAACGCGGCAATCTTGCCAGACTGCCGCAAGTCTTTCCACCACAGTGTTGTGCTTGTCACCGCTGGATCCTTCAACTCCTGCTTGCGCCGAACGACGTCTTCGGCCGTGGGTTGTCAATAGTGGTGGAGCGTGCACACGCCCTGCAAGGGTGACCAACGCATTCGTACGAAAAAGTCCCTTTTAGCGTTACCACGGTCTGGCCGTGCTACACAAGGCCTGCTGTAGCCCATGCCGATCGCCGCATTGATCGCCACCACGGAGATCGCCGCGACGTCCGAAGAGACCAGCAGCAGGGTGTGTTCTTGTGTAGTTTTGAGGGCTCTCCAGAATTGCCAGGTCCTGCAGCAGTCCAACAGATGGCCAGAGTAGACGAGGATCCAGTCTGCAAGCAACAGCACCGGGTACAACACGAAGATCCACTGCAAAAGCACTCTGTCCTCGTCCACGATCGGCATCGCCGCGTTGCTTGCACTGGAGATGGTCGTCGTGGCTCTCCTGCTGCTGCTCATGTCGTAGAGCGCCATCACGGTCGCGAAGATGGCGGAGAGCGTGAGCGATGCGTATCGATTGCAGCTGGCCGCTTGTCACCTGACGTTCTGCGCGGAGTGCTTCATGGGAGCTGATCGACCTGGTGTCGAATTCAGAGGAACAGCAGTTAGGCTGACTTCTTACAAGGGTCGAGTCTTTTCGTAAACACAAAAGACTTTGTGATCCAATTTAATGTGTTCATATTTGACTGGAGAAGAGTTCTGTACGAATATTTGACCCGTTTCAATCGGAGCATGATGGACCACTTCAACCACGACAAATGCTTTTTGCCAACCTCAAAGCGACCAAGACACGTCGTAGAGGGTTCTTGCAAGCTCCATTAGCATAGCAGGACGTGTCTCGCGGGAGAACCACTGCCTTCTGACGGCGGACACCTGCGGCTAAGCAGGAGGAGAAGTATTGGGGCCGATTTCTTCAAAGACATGGAGCGACGACACCCTCATTGTTACGTTCCAGACAAACACTTGAGCGCTGGGCATTGACACGCGAAGAGCATCGGCGCACTCACCGAAATGGAACAGTCACTGATACTCCTATGCGTGTCTGTGGAGTTGCAGTGAACGTGTATGGCTGGAAGTCACCAAAGAGCATGGAGACGGCATGTTCATCGTCTGCATTGGGCAAAGTGCAGACGATTTGGATTGCCGGGACAGGACTCCAGTTGGCGGCGACGAATCCCCACCAACAGGCCGTGATCGTCCGTTGCATCCCTCGCCACGGTGCCATATTCACACACTGTTGAGCGAAGCCAGGCGTGGAGAGTGATGTCATGCGAGGAACGACTGGGGTCTACTCGCATCTGGCGTCTGGCTGTCGATCGACGGACCGGTCGTACAGGGTGTCACGCCGTCCAAGGGGCGACGTCAATGCTTGGCGTGGTTCTGTGTAATCGCTTGGAGGTTCGTTGCTTGGAATTGTACCGGGGAGCCCTGACATCATCCCATTTTCGCGGCGAACGTCATGGCGCCCCTCTAGCGCTTGGCCATGCAACCGCCTCGGCAGGATCTCTACATTCGCTACCTGTTTGTTATAGTACTCACATATATCTCACTCTTCCATGACACAATATAAATATTATTTTACCTGTATCATTACGTATAGTGAATAAAAATATATGCATAAAGTCTATCCTATCCATCCAACAAAACTGTCGCCGCGCGAAAGACATGCAGCGACCGCCAAAGCGAGGGGGGACCCATCGACTCGAGCGCGTCAACGCCTGGAGCTCTGCAGCCGCGAGTTAAACTTCTTCGCGTGATGACACGGCCGGACAGCCACCGTGACATCGAGCCCTTGCGCCAGTCCTGCCGGAACGAGGCGTCCACCAGGTCGACGCGGCTCCTCCGCCGCTCTGATGGCTAGTATCCGATAGCATAGCGTGCTGCCGGCCACTCGGTCAAGCGTCCTTCTCGGAGACGCAGAGCCTGTGGGGGCCGAGTTCATTCCCATTCTTGCCTCGGCGTCCACAAATCGACCACCGCCACCGCACCACCGACCTCTGGAGATTCCAAGTAGACCGCCAGCCATGACGACGTGGGCCGAGACGTACCGCAACCTCAACTGGTTCATGGTCTACTACCTGTCGCTCGTCCACATCGGTGCCGTGGTTGGGGCCGCCTGCCTGGCGGACTGCAAGTGGTCGACGATCGCCTTGGCCGGCGTCTGCTATGTGCTGAACGGCCTGGGGATCACCGCTGGCGCGCACCGACTGTGGGCCCACCGCAGCTACAAGGCGCACGGGATCGTGCGCTTCTTCCTCATGCTGTGCAACTCGATGGCGAACCAGGGCACGATCTTCCACTGGAGCCGCGACCACCGCGTGCACCACAAGTACTCGGACACGGCGGCGGACCCGCACGACTCTGGCCGCGGGTTCTTCTTCGCGCACATGGGCTGGCTGCTCGTCCGGAAGGACCCGCGCGTGGTCAAGGCGGGCGAGAACCTCAACTACGACGACCTGTGGGCCGACTGGACGGTCGTGCTGCAGGAGAAGCTCAACCCGTGGGGCCAGCTCTTCATGTGCTTCGTGGCGCCCATGCTGGCGGCCATGCACCTGTGCGGCGAGCACTGGTTCAACGCGCTCTTCGTCTGCGGCTTCCTGCGCTACGTGCTCGTGCTGCACGCGACGTGGCTCGTCAACAGCGCCACGCACTTCTACGGCACGGCCGAGTACGACGCCTCGATCTGCCCGCGCGACAACTGGTTCGTGTCCATCATGGCGCTCGGCGAGGGCTGGCACAACTGGCACCACAAGTTCCCGTACGACTACTCGACGGGCGAGTTCGAGGGCTTCCTCCAGTTCAACCCGACCAAGCTCATCATCGACCTGTTCGCGCTCGCCGGACTCGTCACGGAGCGCAAGCGCGCCACGGCCATCTGGCACAAGATGAAGGCCGCCAAGGCGCGCGGCCAGCTCGCCGACGTGACGGACCCGGAGGGCGACGACCCGCTCGCCGCCTTCGCCGAGCTCAAGTCCAAGCTGCTGTGAGCCTCGCGAGCCGACTCGAGTCGGTGGATGATGCTCTCTGCGTGTGCCATGCGTTTGATCGCTCTGTCCCTCCTCCACTGCGTAGTCGTTAGGCTTAGCTTAGCGTCGGCTGCAGCGCAGAGTGGCGACAACCGTTACCAATCTACTACAGGCGACCCAGTCGCTCCCCATACTCACGCAGCCGTCTCCAAGTGTTGTCACTCGCGCAACTTCTTCCCACAATACTTCGGTCGGACTCACAGACCAACTCTCATTACCACCAGGATCTTTTCCCTGGTCAAAACCACTTGGGTTCACTATGGTGAAGGAATGTGCGTGAGTTCCTTCGTCAGTCACTTTGGCAACGTTCGCCAAATTTGAAAGTCACCTGGCGATGGAGTCGCTCGTTCTTCTGGACGCCCTGGACTCGGAGCTGCTGCTGCTGCTCGACGACGGCGACGCGCTCGCGGAGCAGCTCGCGGTGGGCGGCGGGCCGCAAGTGGGCGGGGCCGGCGGCAGCTTAGCGGCGGGCGTGGACCTCGCGGGCGTCGCGGACACGTCGCTTGAGGATCTGCTGGCGCATGCAGACGCCACCGAGCTTGTGCTGTCGACGGACGTTCTGGACGGTGGGGAGCGCGCGCTCGAGTGTCTAAGCCAGGACGCGGGACCGTCGACGCCGGACAGCGAGCTCGACGCGCTGCTGCGTCTTCCTCCTTGCCAAGACGATGCAGCTCCGTCGACAAGCCCAGCGAGCGGAGCGGACGCAAGCAGCGACGGCGCTAGTAGCGGTCGCTCCGAGCCAAAGACGGCGCCGCCGCGTCGCCGACGGCAGAAGGACGAGCTGGACTACCTGCGCGCCAAGGCGGCCGAGCTGGAGACTGAGCTGCAGCGCATCAAGACGCGCGAGGGGATGGGAGAACCCGCGCACGTCGGTGCCATTGGGGCTCCGAGTGGCGGTCTGCAGTCATCTTTGGGCGTCGCTCCGGCAGGACCGCCCAAGAAGAAGATGCTGTGGGAGCGAGTGGCTCGGAGCCAGCTTGAGGGCCGTCGGCGCGTGCAGCACGAGAACGAAAGGCTCAAGCAGATGGTGCAGGGCCAGCTCGAGGTCATCCAGGGACTCGAGAAGGTCTTGCAGAAGCGGGCCGCGATGGAGGTGCGCTTGGTCGACAGCAGTGTATGTGTGTGGAGATGGTTGCATTGGCTGACATGTGCACCGGATTGCTCTGGACCAGGGGACGGAGCAGTGGCTCGAAGATCGCAAGCGCATTCGAGTCGTGCATGACTCGGACGCTGCGATCTTTGAGGCTCTCAAGATGGACCTGGGCGTCCGGTATGCCCAGACTGCGGCCGTGTTTGACGGGAACGCGTACGCTGCGCAGAAGCTAGACGGCGACCACGTCCAGGTGAAAGCGGACGGCGCGGACGGCATGTTCCTCGAGTTCCTGGCCTCCAAGGTCGTGCCGTTCGACCTGGCGGAGACCTCCCGCGTGCTGTGGAACTGCTTCACGCGCGGCCAGATGGAGGTCACGGACGGCTACTACTCTGTACGTGTGTATATATATATCTCCCCTCTCTCTCCTCGCAAACTCTTGCTGCGTCAAAGCGGAGGGGCATTCCTGACGTTGTGCTGCCGATCAACGCCAAGATGGTCGACCACACGGACGACACGTTGTCGGCCAACATCGTGATGTCCGTGCACCAGAACAACCACGACGTGATGCGCGCCGCCAAGTTCGTCCTTCGGAGGTACCTCGAAGAGCACCGCTGCGTGCTCGTCTGGGCGTGTCAAGCCGAGACGGAGGGGACGCTGACCAAAGTGAACGGCGTGCAAATGTTCGACTTTGGCTGGACGCTGGTCGAGCCGGCGCCGAAGCGCGCGTCGCTCGATGGACCAGGCGACCACGAGCTGTCGTCGACCATCATCCAGTCGTGCGCGCGCGTCAAGATCAAGCTGCCGGCCGCGCTCGAGCACACGCAAGAAGACGTCGTCTTCCTCACCGACCTCGTCACTGGCTCGTACATGCGCAACCTCGTGGGGATCCACCAGACCGTCGAGGACATGCTGGTCGAGGAAGCGATCAAGAGGGCGTGTTGAGCCGGTCGATGGATGCTATGCTTGTGTTCCACCCTCGCCTAGCGAGTCAGGCGCTCCATGAGTATATCCTCTGCTCGCTGGTGGTGTGCGTTCATGTTGCGCAGGTAGGACGTGGTGACGAGGTCCGCAAGAACGCCGACATTCTCGGGGTTCAGCCCTGGGTCGTCCGAGAGCTCCGGCATCACATGAGCGACGGACTGGATGATCGCGCTGGGAGCGTCGTCGCTGCTCCTGTGCGCGCTCGCTGTTGACCCAGCAGCGTCGCGAATGACTGTCCAGCCGAAATTGAGCAGCCGGACGCCGCGGTCTCCGCAGAGAGGGCCGTCCGTGTCGGTCTGGGTTTGCCACACGATCACGACGCGGTCCGTCTCAATGAACTTTCGGGCGACAAACTTGGCGTCCACGAGCACTTCGGTCCGAGCGCCGTCCAGTCGGATGAGCAGCTTGGCGGACACGTCTTCTGCTGACGCGCCGATGGTCTGCGCACCAAGCCCGACAGTGTCGCGTTAGTACACTCCGTCAGCACGCTGTCGTATCAAATAGAGCCGCGTACCGTGTAGACTCCGTCGCTGAGCGAGATCTCGGTGCTTTGGATGCCTTCCCACATGGCGAGCCCGGCGTCGTGGAAGCCGAAGGGCAAGATTTTGGCGTCGAAGAACTCGATGTACATGCCGCGGGTCGCGTGGATCTTGACGCGGGCGTGCTGCTTCTCTGCCAGGCTCTCCGCGCATCTGCTCGCGCGCAGCACGGCGTCCGTCTCGAGGTATCGCGCGTCCAGGTCGCTCTCCAGCCGCGCGAACGTGATCGCGTCCGCGTCGCTCTGTGCGCACTGCCGCTTGCGGAGGCTCATCCAGTGCTCGGCCTGCTGGGCCGTTCACGCCACACACACACACAGTCAGACCAATACGCCAGCACGGAAGCTGCTTTACAACCGACAGAGGCCGCACCGATGCAGTCGAGCGCTTCTGCAGCACCTTCTGCATGCTCTGCATGACCTTGACCTGGTGGCACAGCATGTGGCGCAGCTTGAGGTTCTCGACGTGCGCGGTCTGCCGCCGCTCGAGCTGGCTCCTGGCGACTCGGAGCCAGAGCGCGCTGGTCCTCCGCCGCGCGTCACTAGCCGCGTCCTGCGGGTCCTCCGGCCGGCACTGCCTCTGCCTCTGCAGCTGCCGCCGCGCGAGCTCCTTGCGCAGCGCCTGCTCCTCTGCGCGCAGACGCAGGATCTCCTGCCGCTCGCGCTGCCGCGTCGACGGCTTTTTCGGCCGTCGCTCCTTCTGCGCGCCGCCCGCCGCCTGCGCGTTTACGAGGTCCGCCAGGCCGACGAGGCTCGCGCCGCCGCGGTCCTCCTCGCTGGTCGTGTCGGCCGCGGACTGGTCGCCGCGCGGAAGCAGCGCGCTGCCAATTCCCGCGTCGCTCAGCGCCAGCTCGTCCTCGTCCTCCGTCTCCTGCAGCAGCGCGTCCAGCAGCACCGACGAGTCCGCCATGGCTGCCGAGAAGTTCGTGAGCGGATAGAGCCTGCCGTCTGGCCAAGGGCTGGGCGAGTATGTAAAAGGCAGTGAGCGGCGAATCAACCGCGTCGCCCCATGTCCTCTCCTCAACCGTTGCGCATTCTGAAAAGCCCTCAGGTATTGGGTACCTGTGTCTTCGGAAAAGAAAAATGTTTGCGATTTGCAAAATGCGAGAGTGAAGGTCATGCATATTTTATCCTAAATTAGCCTGTATCTTGATGGAAATTGCAGAAATAAACAGGGACGATTACGACACGGTTCGAAAAGCCAGCGAGCCACTCGGCTCGTGCGGCGATGGCTTCGCTCCATGACGACGATGTGGACGGCGCGCTCGCGGGGCTGCTGGACGACTGGAGCGACAGCGAGCTGCTGCCGCTGCTTGCCCCTTCTGCGCCGCTTAGCGGAGGTGCCGACTGCTCTGTGGAGGCCGCGTCGTCGGCGCTCGAAGCCTTGGCGAACGCCAAGAGGAACAGCCCGAAGGCCAAGCGCTCGAGCGACTCGAACGTGACGCGGAAGCGCGAGCGCGACGAGCGCCGGCGGCTCGAGGTCGAGGCGCACGGCCTGGAGACGCAGCTCGCGTCGGCGCTCCAGCGTCGAGACGGCCCGGGCGGTAGCGCGAGACGCGGGGAGCGCTGCAACACGGCGGAGATGTGGGCGAAGGTGGCGCGGAGCCAACTGGCCGCCAAGCAGAAGGCCGAGCTGCAGAACATGGCGCTGCGGGAGCTGCTGGGCGAGCAGCTGCGGCTTGCGAGGAGCATGCAGCGGATGGTCCATCGACGGCCAAGCGACACGGTGCGTTGGCGGCTCCAGTCGCCTCGCGATGCAGCAGCCGCTCTGACCATCAACTGCATAACTTGCAGGCTTTGCTTCGAGTTCTCGGTGGTGCCAACTTGTCCGCAAAGAAGCGCCTTCGCTCGGACGCGTCGGCCGACGAGGAGATGACGTTCCAGCGGCTATTCGAGCGTGTGGACCGGAATTACGACGAGCTCGACCGTGTGTTTCCTCGCGACGGCGACAGTTCGGACGACTCGCGCGCCAAGGCGAGCGAGGGCAGTCAGTTCATGTACTCGACTGTGATCCCGTTCGGGATGAGAGCGGCTATGGCGGCGGCCTGGGGGTTCCTGAGCCGCGACCAGTACGGTGTTCCCGGAGGCGAGTACCGAGTTGTCAAACGCTCGGCCTCGACGATCGCGAGCGAATCGGTCTCAACGATCGACGCACCGAGCGAAGCGGCCAGCAGTCGCGATGCACATACTGTTCTACTGCGATGCGCGATGAGAAAGACCGAGGAGCGCGACCGCATCGTGCTCGTATGGCAGTCGACCACAACGACCGAGTCGCAGTCCTCCCGTAGTCGCACGAGTGAGCTGTCGATGGAGCAGAGCGGATGGCTGGTCTTATCGAGCGCGGCGGCGTCGTCGAGTGGTGCAAGCGTGACTAAGATCCAAATGTGCGTCAGGCACCCAGCCAAGATGGACGCGCGCCTTGGGGATTCTGGCGGTTTGTGCGAGCCTGGGCTTGGATACCAACAAGCGGCGGCGGCTATCCGTGGGAATGTGCTGGGCGAACTCCTCTTCCGGGACGCGGGGCGAAACGTGGACGCGTGGTACCAGTACGTGGAGAACATTCTGATGGAGCAGCAGTGCGTTGGTGGCGTCAATGTCTAAATGTTTTGGGACGGAGTGTGATTCGATCGGTACGATAGCAGTCGCTTCATTCTAGCGAACGGCCAGCAGTTCCTCCATGAGCAGGTTCTCGATAAGCTGGTTGTCGATGGACTTTGACTGGTTCCACCCATCAATGGCGATGTCGATGTAGGCGTCCGCACGGTAGCGCTTCACGGGCTCGCCGTCCAGCTCAAGCCTCGTGATCCGCATGAGGCTGCGAATCACCGAGTGAGACGGCGTCTGGGCGTCTTGAGTCACCGTGAGCAACTGGGTTTCGATGAATTTGAGCCCAACCCGATCTCCAGAGGTCTGCTGAAACGGCTCGATGGTCGTCTGGCACACGATGACACTGCGCACCTCCTTCACGTACTTGCGTGCCACGCGGTGGCACTGGACGCGGTGGTAGTTGTCGAACGCTTTTACGTCGAACTGGTAGCTCGACATGATGGTGTTGTCCGACTCGCTGTTTGTCTGCGTGCACCATTATCGGCTGAGTCGGCGTGTTGTGCGAGAGCAAGTCGATGAATAGACGTACCGTGAGCGTGAGTGACCGACCATGACGGTATCGCAGACCTCGCTCGCCGAACGACAACCAGACAGCATTCTCCGTGGTGTGGAGCTCGAATGGCACCAAGTTGCTGTCCAGAAGGTCGATGAAGACGCCGTTAATCGCGTCTCGCCGTGCCTGCCGCTTGCGGCCGGGGCACGGCAGTGAATCCATGTTGGCGTCCTTGAACTGCTTGTCGATGCCGACGTACAGCTCGTCCATGCTGCGCTCTAGATCGGCCAGGACGCCTTCCGACTCCTGCGGAGTAAGCGGCTTGAATCTCTTGAGCGTGAACACGCGACCCACGTCCTGATCAAGGACAGATCAACACGCTGACGTGTAAGCGTTGGAAGTGAGAGGACTCGAGGGAAGCAATCACACGTACGCTATCGCGGGTCTGGCGCCGAAGCTTGCGCTTCAGGTTCTTGGCGAAGCGCACTTGCTGGTCCACGACTGTCCAGAGATGCTGGTTCTTGGCTTCGGCGGTGCGACGCGCCTCGAGCTGTCTTGCTGCTAACTGCTCCCAAACGGACTCGCACTCGGACAGAAGTGAGCAGACGTAGCTGGATGCCTCGTCCGTCAGTGGTAGGGAAGGGGATTGCAGCGACTCCAGCTGCGCTGTGAGGCTCTTGACCGTCTCCCGTAGCTCCTGCAGCTCTTGACGACGCGAGACTGACTTGGCAGGGCGAGCCAACTTCAAGAGACGCGCTGTTGCCGAGTCGAGCCGACGAGCGCCCGTCGAAGTGACGGCCGTACCAGATCGCGCAACTTCTGGGGAAGACGCCGCCGTCGATATGGCTCCCGCATCAGAGAACTGGGCGGCGACATCAACTTGGCCCGCGGCGGAATGGCTCGACGACCCACCGAGTGCCGACGACACGTCCGTGATCGACGCGAAGAACTGCTCCAGCTCGTCCGCAGTCGTCCTATCGACGACGCTCTCGTCCATCGACAGCAGCGAGTCCGGCGGCGGCTCGAGCGAGTGCGCACGGTGGGACTGAAACCTCGCCGTCAGGTCCTTGACGGGGCGTGCTGGTCCGGCGCTGGCGGCGTCGCTGTCCGCGTCGGAGAGCTCGTCGCCCGACAGCTCGTACAGCGCGATGAACTCGAGCGCCGCCTCGAACGCCTCGACCTCGCTCCTCGCGTCCTTGGTGCTCATTCGTCTTCGCCTTTTAGCTACGTACTGGACGCCGTCGGTTCGGGAGTGAGGGCAGTCGGCAAATAAGTCGGAAATTCGAGAAATGAGGACAGCGTGTTTACAGTTACTGTACGGTTACGCGAGACTTATGTACAGTACCCCCAACATAAGAATGTGCATTCTGATTGGTCGAACCCGATGATTACGCTCTGTTGACACCAACCAGATGTGAGCACAGTTCCAGCAATTCAGGAACGCTAGATCCGAGTTGCAGTGCGCCGCTCGTGCGGCGGACGAGAAAAATCCAGTAAAATCTAATGTGCGCTGCTGCGGGAGCCTATCTGTCAGTGGCGGTGCGCCGTAGCATCCATGTGCTGCAGACGCTGGAGGTGCTTCTGCGGGTCATGCTGGTAGTTGGGCGTGTATTCCCGGAGCAAGCATCTTACTGGCACCCGTCGGTAATCGTTCGCACTGGTGAGAAGCCTTTGTAGCAGAGCATTCACTCGCCACCTCCTGCTCCGTTGCAACTCCATCGTGAACGATGCTTGTCCATCCGCCGCGATGTTCGCCAGTCGGTCTGCCACCGTGTTGTCTACTCTCTGATTGTGTCTCCTGTCCACAGACACAACCGATTGGAATCTTCGTGTCAAAGGAGACACCCCGATGCCATCGGCCACGATTCGGGGCATCTTCTTTTATGTACGAGGATTGGGCTGATGATCAAGCACTTCTTTACAGTGACTGACAAGTGGGACGCTGCCGGTACACCTGACTCAGCGCGGGAAGTCACTTGGTCGCGTTCCGAGTCGGAACTTCCGTCGAAGTGCAAGAATCACACAAACAAATTTGAAAGGCGCGGGTCCGTCTCACCTCTTTCGAGGCCTTTCGCCATGTTCGAGGCAGGTGGCTGGGCGTCCGCGCTCGTCTCAATGGACGAGCCGGAGTTGCTGGAGCTAATTGACAGCGACACCTTCATCGACCTCGACCCCAGTGTGACCTCGCTGCTCGTCGACGCAGGTGCTGCCGTGCCAGGGCTGACCGCCACGGATTCGCTTCATGTGTTTCGAGACTGTGACGTCGAGGACCTTGCGATCATGAACGCAACTCGGGTGTTCGTCGAGGAGTGCGCCGTCGCGGACGAGGACATCCGCTTTGAAGACAGCGTCTACGACGCCAATCAGTCTTCCTTGGCGACGACCTCAAGCAGTCCGTCCGACTCGGACAGTAGCAGACACATGACGCCGACGGATACAAAGGCCGTGGCTGCCAAGCCAGCTCGCCGGTCGCGCATCCGGCCGAAAGAAGAGCTCGCAGTGCTGCGTCGGCAAGAGCAAGCCATGGTGACAACGCTGCGCGAGTTGCGCCTCGAAGCGCGCCGCCAAGTGGCCAGGTCATCACAGACTGGAGGATCTCAGAACTACGCCTCTCGTGAGCACTCCGTGCTGTTCTGGGAACGCGCAGCGTCCCGACAGCTCCAGTACCTGCGCCTCGCCGAGGAAGATAATCGGGGACTCAAGACACTCCTGCAGTTGCAAATGCGTCAGACGCGGCAGTTGCAGCAGGCGCTCGCGCGACGAGTGATTCAATCGGTAGGCGCAGTGCGACGTGATAGCGGACCACACCTAGATAGATAGAGAGACTAACCCTTTCTTTCATTGCAGGAGTCGCTGGAGTCGAAGAACCCGGTGGCACGCCGCATCCCAAGAGACAACGCAGCCGTGTTTGAAGTTCTGCTGAGCGATATCGACCTCCTGTATGCCAGACTTGACGCGTTTTGCGTCGATCGGCGTGGCACTGAGCTGCCTTGAATGACCAAGACCCGCACTCTCCGACAGGCGCGACACGGTTCAGCCCAAGCGCTATTGGCGACACGCCCTTCGTGGAGCACTGCCGCATCAGCTCCGTGCCCTTCCGGCTCCGGCATGTGCAGCGCGCAGTTTGGATGGCAGTGCGCACGAAGAAGAACCGCGCCAACCCCAACTTCTACCGAACCGTATGTGAGCCCCAAGTGCCAGGATGCTCGTCTTTCCTCGTCTGGCTAATGCGCTACTTTGTTCTTCACGCAGTTCGCTCAGGATTCGGGTGTCATCCTTCGCTCCAGCGCGAGCTCCCTCGTTCCCCAAGCGGAATACCCGCTGTATGTACAATCCCAGGCTACTGCACGGGTTTTTACAGAGCGGCAGCGAGTCATCATCATATCGAAGGCCTTGATGGAGCCCAAGGGACTGCAGCGCGGCGAGTCGCTGGGGATCAAGTACGCGGAAATCAACGTTCATATCCTCACGCCAGGAGAGGACGACAGCCCCTCCTCATACACAACGATCGAGCTTCGCTCGGCCATGTCTCGCTACATCCTACCCGGACCGAACG
This sequence comes from Phytopythium oedochilum, assembly GCA_023338025.1. Classification (NCBI taxonomy): domain Eukaryota; phylum Oomycota; class Peronosporomycetes; order Pythiales; family Pythiaceae; genus Phytopythium; species Phytopythium oedochilum. Next base: position 7,545 of record JAADXX010000538.1, on the reverse strand, counting down.
CGGCGCGTTGGCGGCGTGAAGAAAGCACGCTGATCGCGAAACAAATGTGGACGCAGGCGCTGACGGGACGCAACGAGCTCCTCGAGGCATTTTTGATGGATTCCAGCGAGCCATAGGCGTGTGCAGGCCTCGTTGTGCGAATGAAGTTGTTTTGGTGTGTCGCTGTGGCTAGGTGAGTCGTATGCGTTCGCTAGCACCTTGCTCGTTGATTAAAATGGTCGTCTTGAACTTGGACATTTGCTGACGAGCTCGCAGCCACTCGCATCGACATGCATCCGGTTCATGTTTGAGGAGTCTGTTGGGAGTCCGCGTTGGAAATCTGAAACCGATAGGTTACAGCATAGTCGATCACGCGGAAAGGGATAGCCACTCGAACGATTGTGGACAGTTTGCGATAACACCTCCAGCCTTGCTCAAAGATGACTTCACGTTGGCGTCTCGCGACACAAGGATATCTCTGGGGCTTACGTTGAAACATTGCGTCAGGTATCACTCGATGCGCTGACTGAATTAGTTCGCGGGCGTCATGAGCGTCCACGATAAGGTTCGTGCCTTGTGAGGGGCATCGTCGACCCTTAGACGTGAACATCAAGCTCCTGTCGTTCCTAACCGTGGCCATTGGAAGAGGGCCCGGGACGCACCAAGCGCAGTTGACCCATGCTTTGGGGATCGGAATGCATGCGCTGGATTCTGTCTAGTCGCGGAAGAAGGGGCTTTAGACTGCGCAATGAAGCAAACTCAGTGCAACCGACACTGCAAAGCTGGATTTTTGGCAATACCAAATCGATAGTATCATCTATCAAAGAGTATTGTTTTGCATATCTCATTACAATTGCATTAACATTCACAATCACGAAATGTTATCGATTGCATCGGTTATTAGAGGTTTCCAACAAATGCTCGTCGACGAGGCGACCGTCTCACATTTGCCGTTTCTCCACTGCTTGATCGCGTTGCAGCGCCGCCCGACATGGACAGCTCGGACTGGCTGCTGCCGCTTGGCGCGGACGACCCAGCGGCGCTGGACGCGGCCCTCGACCTGATCGAGCACGACGCGTCCTTCCCTGACTTCTCTGGACTCCAGTGCGCCAGCAGCAACGGCAGCAGCAGCTTCCCTACTGGTCGACAACTGCGACTACTTCGAGGAGACTCGATGGAGCTCGCGGCCGCGAACGCCACGGTCGCGTTCCTGGACAATTTCGACGACGACACCGAGGACGAAGCAGGCATTGGCAGCGACCGGTGCTCGCGAGCGGCGACACTGCCACCCTCCTCAGTAACGTCCAGCAGCGAAGAAGGAGCAGCGACGTCCGCCGAGAGCTCCACGAAGCCGGCGCGCCGCAACCGCGTGCGACCGAAAGAAGAGCTGGCGCAACTCAAGAGACAGGAGGGCGAGCTCGCATCCAAGCTGCACGATCTGCGCCTCGAGGCGCGCCGAAGGGCAGTAAAGCCACGCAAAGGCTCCGGTGGCAATGCGAACGGCCGAGGCAGCGCGCTGCTGTTCTGGGAGCGCGCGGCGTCACTCCAGCTACGGCATCGCCAAGAGTCCGAGCAGGAGAACCGCCGTCTGACAGGGTTGCTGCGAGGCCATATACGGCACGCGCGCCAGCTGCAGCAAGCCGTGCGCCGGCAACTGAAGGCGTCGTCGGTACGCGGACGTGGAAGTCTCGTAGATGGTGCAGTCCGAGAGGCTAACGTGTGGCGTCTTGCTTGTGCCAGGCAAGCGACGCCGTGGGGGATGACTGTTTCTCGCCGGCAGCGAGAGCTGTGCCTACCAACAACGACAGCGTCTTCGCCGACTTGCTCGCTGATCTCGATGCGACCTACGCGACCCTGGATCCGTCTGGCGCTCCGAGCGTTATCAAGCGCGTGGGCGACGGAGATTCGCTCTCGCCGATCGACGGTAGCCTCCACGCCAAGTCTATCTTCCTCGATCACAACGAAGCGACGACTGTCCCGTTCGAGCTGCGCGTGGCGCAGCAGGCGCTGTGGAGGTCGATCGGGAGCCAACCCAAGTGGATGAAGGCGAAGTTCCTCCGGACGGTACGTTCTGCGGTCACGTCGCTCGCGATGTGCTTTACTTACGCGTTGATGCCACGCATTGACCAATCGCTTGCAGCTTGTCAATTACGCCGGCGATGTCCTCCGAACGAGCTCCTGCAGCAGCATCTTCTTCAACGACGGCCATCCCTTCTTCCTTCGGTACCAAATGGTTGCGCGCATGTACAAGGAGGTCGACCGCGTCGTGGTCATATCCAAGGCGCGCGCAGAGCCGCGGACGTTCGAGCAGGGCGTGTTCCTCGGCGCGACCTTCTTGGAGACGAACGTGCGTGTCCTGACGCCAGCGAACTGCGACGGTGACCCGTTCACAACGGTCCAAGTCCACGCATCCCTGACTCGCGAAGTGTTCAACAGTCCGTTTAGCGAGTATTGGGGCGAAGACGACCACCGCTCGACGAAAGAAATGTGGGCAGCCACGCTCGCAAATCGCCGCGAGGCGCTCGACGAGTTCCTCGTCACTACACATGCGTGTTAGCACATAGAGTCACTGCAGCAACTCAAAATGCTCTGGACACTGAGACTTCCAAGCTCGACAAAGTCAAAAATCAACACGTCTACTTATGGTGGTCAACCAACATTCTTTGTTCGGAAGTACCGTTTTCTCTTTTTTAGAGCTCTATATGTTCACTCCACTACTCCACTATGCTTTTCGACTTGTCAAACTTGTCAAACGGCTGATAAAGCATCGCATCTGGACGCGCGAATGGCCGTTCCGGCGGCGTCGACGGCGGAGCTCCAGGCCGCTCTGGACGCCGCGTTCGACCTAATCGACGGCTGTTTAGCTTCACCCACGGGCAGCGCCGCCGACGCCTTCTGGGCGGACGAGTTCTTCGCGAGGGACTGTTCCGAGGACGGAACAACGTCCTCATACTCGTCGTCTCTGCCTTTGACTCCTCTGTCACCCTCTCCGCCGCCTCCTGCACCGTGCGAGCCACATCCGCGTGATCGAGCGGAGGAGCGGCCTCGAGTGCCGGAGAGAGAGGCGAGCTCGCCGGTCTGTCGAACAGAGAGTACCAATGCCCACGAACAGAAGAAGAAGAAGACGTTGACGCACCAAGAGCGCCAGAAGCAGGAGATCGCCCAACTGCGCCACGAAACCAGTCAGCTGGCGACACACCTGGAGCTGTTGCAACTGCTCTCAGGCAGCGCTAAAGCTGCTAATACTACCCACTGCCAAGATGACTTCGGCGGACTGGTGGCAGCGGCTGTGGCGAGAAACGGCACGAGCTGCGTGGACCCATCGTCTCACTCGGATTTGACTGCTCTCTGGAAAGACATGGCCGCACGCCACAAGACGCTCCGAGGGGCGGCCGAGGTGGTGAACGCAAAGCTGCGGTTGCGTGTGGCTGAGCAGCGTAAAGTCATTCGCTCGATCCAGAAGCTGCTTCGGCGTCTGGCAGCTCGACAGGTTCGTCTGATAGCGAACTGCCTTGCCGGCCACAGTTTTTCGCTGGGGCTAATCATCGGTTGTCTGCTTCAGAAAACGCCGACGACCCGACCAATGGACGTAGTCCGTGCGGATATTTCAATGTCGAGTGACGACTTGATGGGCACTTTATCGAGGGAGATCGTGGTGATATACCAGAACGTCGACCTCGCTCTTCAGCTGTGCGGTCTTGGGACTGGAAGGGCGGTCCCAATTCAGGAGCGGCTTGCCCAGCTCTCGCCAACGTCATTTGCTACACAGGTGGTTGAGAGTCGCCTGATGCCGTTCGACTTTCGAGATGTAGCGGAGATCTTGTGGCGCACGTCAACGAACCTCTCCACTCACTCAGACTACTTCCAGAAGCAGGTGCGTGGCCTCTCGACAGCTCCTTTGTTGTTCCAAACCTTGACACCGTATTTTGTACTGGTTGCATGAACTGTTGCAGGCGACGATCAAGCGCGACGGCACCATCTTCAGAAGCTACGAAATGGAGCCCTCAACGCCAAGCCACGAGTTTGCTGTCAAGGGCGACCACGCGGTCCGCATGTTTGCGGAGTCCGAGCGGTGTGTCCTCGTAAACTGCGGCGTCGCGAGGCCAACGATGATGCGCGGTGCGGATATCTCCGGTTTAACCTGCCGCGAGACCGGACGCGTCGTCATCTCGAACGTGCCACGCACAAGTGGCAGCAACCGAGCCTTGTGTCGTCTCGACATTTGCTTCGGGATCGTCGTCGAGACCAACGGCACGGCTCCGAGCGGGAAGGCTCTCGCAGTCGACATCTGCAAGCTTCTGACTGCCCACAAGGTCCAATCGTTTGACCTCTTCCAGGGTAACCTTGAGGCGACTCTGCTTCTCAAACAGAGCCCGCAGCAGCTTGTGCGAGTGGCAGGATGAGAAGCTGTGAGTCGATGTTTTCATGTATTGTTGAGTCCCGTCAATGGCATTATATCGATTGTCATCAAGCGATCAACGAAGCGCTACACTGATGTCTCCGTCAGTGGTGCAGACAATTGCAATAGTCGACGCCCATGCATGCCCACATTCTCTTTAGGAGCTACGAGTTGCGACCGCTATCTCCAAGTCACATAGTTACCGTCCGAGTGAAGTGCCTTGGCCGCCTTTGATGTTCTGCTATCGATGGCGGCGGCAATGGTCATGAAGCCTGAAGGCAATATCTGCACTATGTGTGGACCACACAGCAATTACAGTTCCAGAAAGCGTAATCCGTGCGGAGCGTAATATGACGGCATTATTAGCCAATCACTGCGAAAAGTTTGGTCTCAACCAAAACGTTGGCGCTTCCGTCGACTTTGCCCCAGCGACATTGAGGAAGAGAGCGGCGCACGATGGCGTCGTCGCCGCTACTGCCTCCCCCCATCGACTTCGAGGGGGACCAGACACTGGAGGAGGCCCTCGCGTTCCTGGACGACTGGCAGGAGGACGTCCCGGCCCTCGATGTGGACGAGAGAGGGGGAACTGCATCCTTCATCAAGGCGCCACGAGCTCCGGATCGGGGTTTGCCGGCCCCATACCGACCAGCACCGCGTCCAGTATCGTCGCAAGTGCAAGTGGGAGCTCGACGGACGACAGCTGAGCGGAGGAAGGCGGAGATCCGACAGCTTCGCCAGGAAGCGACCGAGCTCAGCATGCGCGTCGGCTTGTTGCGGATGCTTCGTGTGTCGCGGCAGCTGACTGGGAGCGATCTATCCTCTATTGATGTGCGGACGACGGGAGGTATCGTGCCGAAGAGACCGGCAATGGCAACGATCTGGGAGGATATCGCGCAGCGACAGAAGAAGCTTGTCGCCTCATCCGAGTCGGAGAACGCGCGGTTGCGCGGTGTGGTGAAGGATCAGCGCAAGATGATCGCGTCTATTCGCAGTATGCTCAAACGGCATGCACGCAAAGAGGTAGGATCGCGGCTCGGAGCTGCATGGTATGGCAAGCTCGCTCACACTGATCGATCCCACAGGGTTGGGCTGTGAGGAATTCTGTTCACTCGACGGTGAGGGATGCGAGCACCGAGGACGACGACAGCACGCGCGCTATCCAGCAGTCGTGCCTCGCGATCGAGGCAAAGATCTTTGCACCAAGCAGCGCGCTTCCGGCATGGAACCCCGGCGAAGTCCCTCGCGTGTTAGGTCCACAAATCGTGCAGATCTCCCCGACAGAAGTGCGCGTGCTTGTTCGCGAGAGCCGTACGATGCCGTTCGCGGTGCACGAGGTCGCCCGCGAGGTGTGGCGAGCAATGACCGAGCTATGCCTTGGGCACGACCAGTTCCTCGAACAGGTGCCTTCCATCTTGTCAATGGCATCCGCTTTCGATTGATGGATAACGCTCACACTGTCTGTTTTCGGTCCCTTTGCAGCGCACTGTTGAGCGACACGGGACGTGGCTTCGCAGCTACGAAGTGGATCACCGTGTTGCAGATGGGCGTCTCAAGCTAAGCGGCCGAACCGGCATTCGCCGGCGGCAGGATGACGACCGCGTTGGGTACTCGTTTGCGGGGACGTCCAGGCCACTCGAGCTCAACGGAAAGGCTGTGACCGGCATCGTCATGCGAGAGGAAGGCAGCACCGTCATGAGTTGCATCGCCGGCATGCTTTCGACCGACATCTGCCAGTTCGAGTTCGTGCTCCAAGTCGATATCGACGTGACTACGGCGTCGCTGTGTCCATTCGCGCACCAGATCGCTCACGTGATCTCGAGCAAGAATGCCGAGCACATCTCCGATCTGATGCCCCTGGTCGAGAGCGCGCTCCTGCGTAGCCGCTCGTGAATGCTCACGTGTCGGCACGACATAATACTGAAACACTGCATAATCGAAGCCGATCCCGTTCACGAGACGACACGGAGTGTCTTACTGCACAGCAGTACTGAATGGAGGTCTCGCTGCGCTTCGCGGATGGCTCGTACGCGTCAATCGGATACATATCGATGATAAGGATGATGAAGCGCGATTCGTTGTGTCTCCAAACCCGCGTACCTCACTCATATAATCCGATGGACCAGAAGGGGCCGTGGACCCTGACTCGGTGAGAAGCAGTAGTCCGCTTCTAAGCGAGCCGCCACCCGCTGTCTCCTGCTTCGCTGTAGCCCCGATATGCTGGCGGCCACCGTGTACTACTTGTTGCCTTGGCATCATTGCCGCCTTGTTGCATTCACAGCAAACGCATTGATTGCTGATGATGCCGAACCAGTTTATCGACCGCGGCCAACGATTGGTCCGCATCCTAGACGTGGCGAACAGCCAATCAGCGTTGATCAGGGGAGTAAACACGCCATCAACAATGTCTTAGCCAATCAGCGCGCATTTTCGGTAGATTATCGTATGTTTACCAACAGAATGAGAGTGAAGGTTCCAATGCGAAAAATGTGAAAAGGGGCGAGCCATTCAGTTCTTGCGTCGCGAGGTAGAGATGAAGTCGCTGCTGCCGTTCCTCGCGGAGGAGGAGGACTCCGCGCGCTTCGTCAAGGACGCGATCGCGTTCCTGGACGGCTGGAAGGACGACGCGCCAGTCGCGTTTACCTGCGACGATGAGCTGACCGACGTGTGCTCGTCGATCGAAAGCTGCGGCAGCGTCACCGACACGGACGCGTCCGCTTCGCCGCCCAAGACCGTCGCAGTGGCCGCAACAACCCCTTCGTGCCCGCCTGGTCCTGCCAAGAAATCACGACGAACGACGACGGACCGTCGGAAAGACGAGATCAGGCTGCTTCGAGTCGAGGCCGAGGAGCTCAAGGCGCGCGTCGAGTCCCTGCTATCGCTGCGCGCTGTGTCGCTGCTCCGATCGAGGCGGAAGGTCGTGGCGGTGGGAGGTGCTGGGAAGAAAGTCGCGCTCGCGACGATGTGGAAGGACGTCGCCCTGCGCCAGAAGAAGCTGCGCGCCATGGCCGAGACGGAGAACAGCCAGTTGCGCGCCGAGGTGGCGGAGCAGGAAATGGATCTCCGGGAGATCCGCCGCTTGATCAAGCGACGCATGGAGTCGAAGGTATGCACTGCTGATGTTTCTCGCACATGTAGTGACAGGCTCAAGACTGACTCCTGTCTTTGTC